>NW_019168015.1:800610-840945 GCF_002303985.1 Durio zibethinus | reverse complement strand
TATTTTTTCTTACGGTGACTTTGTTTAGGGCCCTGTAGTCAACACATAATCGTAAACTTCCATCATGCTTCTTCTGAAATAGCACTGGTGCTCCAAAAAAAGCCTTTGATGGTCTGATGAACCCAGCTTGTAGTAGCTCATCTAACTATTTTCTTAGTTCGGCCAACTCTGGCGGGGCCATGCGGTAAAGAGCTTTAGCAGGGGCTTTCGCTCCTAGGAGGAGCTCAACTTCATGGTCCACTGTTCGTCGAGGGGGTAGAACCTTAGGCAACGTTTCTAGCATCACCTCTTTCAATTCTTCCAACACTTTTCCTACACAATCAGGTATTGGTTCTACTTTCGACCCTTTTTTGTAGATCGACACAGCCACAAAGGAGGGTTCCCCTTTCTTTACCCCTTTCTTGAACTGCAAAGCTAAAATCATTTTCTTCCCACTCTTTGGTAAGATGTTGGCTGGCACCACACATGGGTTTTCCCCTAAGAACAACAAGCAGCTAGCAGCAGGGATAGGGATGACCTAAGCCAACATCATGAAGTCCAATCCGAGAACAACATCAAAGTCATCCATAGGGGAAACTGTAAAGTCTACCTTCCCTTCCTATGGCCCCAATCAGGTTGTCACACTCTTGGAGCTTCCACTGATCGTAAAGGCTGGTAAGTTGACTGCCTTCATTCATCCACAGTCTTTACTAATCTGAAGACCACACCTTTTTACTTCTTTTGGTGTGATGAAAGTGTCGATTGCACCTGTATCCACCATAGCCTTAGTGGCTTTCTCATTGATCGTCAAGTTCACATACATCGAGCCTCTACTCTGGTCTTTCTTTATAGTGTTCAATTGGGTGCGGAGGGCATTGAGAAACCTTATTGAACCCATCCTGGCTGGCTCCTCTTCAGCTTCTTCAACACTTTCTGGTGCTTTTAGGGACTCTTGAGACGAGGTCTTTAAGGCATTAAGGGCTCCCCTGTACGGGCATTCAACCACCCGATGCGACCCCTTGCAAAGAAAGCAAGCTAGTGGTTGCCTAGGCTTGAAAATCCCTACATTGCTTGTCTTGGGTTGGGTGCTATCTCGACCAAAGGACCTCCTGTCTGATCCCCCACTGAAGGGCCAGTCCAACCTGGTCATCTTTCCCCCACTCCCAAAGTTAAAGCTATTGCCAGCTGATGAAGGATTTTTCCTTTTTGAAAAGCCATCATTGTAATCGTGGAGACGTTCAGCTACAGCCATGGCCGTGGCCACGTCTTGCACTTTCTGCCTTTGTAGTTCTATCCTCGCCCAAGGCTTGAGGCCCTCAAGAAAATAGAACATCTTGTCCTTTTCGAACATGTCTCGAATATCCAACATCAGGGTAGAAAAGCCCCTTACAAACTCTCGCACCATTCCTGTTTGCACCAATTCTCGAAGTCTCCTTCGAGCCATATACTCCATATTCTCAGGGAAAAATTGGTTTTTCAATTCTCGCTTCAGATCCGTCTAAGTCTTAATCGGGCACTCGTCATCAACAAACTTGGAGCACCACCACAGCTTGGCATCTCCTGCAAGGTACATCGACACCATTGCTACCTTGTCTTCCTCTAAATCTGTGTGTACAACTCAGAAGTACTGCTCCATGTCAAACAAGAAATTTTCAAGTTCCTTAGCATCCCTTGCCCCCTCATAGCATCGAGGCTCCGGCACCTTGGGCCTTTTTCCTCTTTCCATCGAGCTCAAACCTGATCTGGCCACAGCCATTTGTAGGATGCTCACCTGTGCTCTGAGCTCCTCAAACTCCTTTTGGAGAATGTTCAAGGCATCTCTAGCCTCTTCACTCATGTTGTGGAGAGTATCGGACAACTCCCGCTAGGTTGTCTCAATCTCCCTCACTCGGTCTTTAGTCGCCATATGAGTTTTCATTGTGACCACCGTGGCCTCAAGTTCTTCAATTCTCTATTGATGATTGGGTCCACCACTTGTGGCCATCTCATCCATTTTTCTAGCACTTCTCAACCATGCTCTGATACCATGTGTCACGGACTAAGCTTTCCTCGGCAAGCAATAAACCATGCGGCACTTGAACGGGCACTCCCAACCAAGTTAGCCTTCAATAGATCGATATCTGAACAAATAACCATAAGCCATGGTTAGTCCCAAGCATTCACAATAAGACATAATATATCGAGATCGATCTCAAGCACACACACAAGAAGGGATATTCGCATCGAGAAAAAGAAAAACACATCGAGGCAACAATTGGGACATTCAATCGGGGTGAGTTTTATTATAGTCGGGAATCATACATCGAGACCCCCCACCATCACCAGGGCCAGGGGCAGCCCTTGGTGGGTGGCCTAGGCTCGTATAGCAACCGGTGAGATAGCCCAACACTACGCTATCGGCTCACCCCCCTAAAGAGCCTTAGAGATTTTAGAGCTATGCTACCAGTAACCATTACAATGTTTGAAATGAGGACACTTTTCCTAGCACAAGGGATCTACCTGGCCACGGCCCTATACATGGGTGGCTTATGGCAACCTAAGTCCCGGTCATGGCCCTATACAAGGTTGGCTCATGACACCTGGCTTGCGCATTATGCCTCTCCGGTCGGCTCAGCGCCCGCACGCTCGTTTCGTGGGTTGACTTAGGCATACGGAGTTCATTCCCAGTCTAAGATTGGACTGGATTGAGGGTTACGGTAGTAGGATCGACAGCACATAGAGGGGATCGAGTCGATCCCCAGCTTACACATTCTGCCTTTTCGATCGGCTGAGCATCCGCACGCTCGTTTTGTGGGTTAGCTTAGGCATACGGAGTTCATTCCATGTCTAAGCATATGGAGTTCATTTCCATTCTAAGATTGGACCGGACCGAGGGTTGCGGTAACAGGACCAGCAGCAGGATCGATAGCACATAAGGGGGGATCGGGCTGATCCCCGACTTGCGCATTCTGCCTCTCTGACCGACTGAGCGCCCGCACGCTCGTTTCGTGGGTTGGCTTAGGCATACGGAGTTCATTCCATGTCTAAGCCCCAATCGGACCGAGGGTTGTGACAGTAGGACAGGCAGCGGGATCGACAGCATGCAGAGGGGGACCGAGCTGATCCTCAACTTACGCATTATGCCTCTTCGGCCAGCCTCTCCGATCGGTTGAATGCCCGCACTCTCGTTTCGTGGGTTGACTTAGGCATACGGAGTTCAACCCCAATCTAAGCATACGAAGTTCATTCCCAGTCTAAGATTGGTCCAGATCGAGGGTTGCGGTAGTAGGATCGGTAGCACGTAGGGGTGACCGGGCCGATCCTCGGCTTACGCATTCTGCCTCTCTGGCCGATTGAGCGCCCACATGCCTTTTTGTGGGTTGGCTTAGGCATAGGGAGTTCATTCCATGTCTAAGCCCCAGCCGGACTGAGGGTTGTGGCAGTGGGACCAGTAGCACATAGAGGCGGACTAGGCCAATCCCTGGCTTGTGCATTAGGCCTCTTCGGCCGGCTCAGCACCCGCACGCTTATTTCGTGGGTTGACTTTTGCATACGGAGTTCATTCCCAATCTAAGATCAGACCGGACTGAGAGTTGCGGCAGCAGGATCGATAGCACATAGGGGGGACCGGGCCGATCCCCGGCTTGCGCATTCTGCCTTTACGGTCGGCTGAGCACCCGTACGTTCGTTTCGTGGGTTGGCTTAGGCATACGGAGTTCATTCCATGTCTAAGCATATGGAGTTCATTACCAGTCTAAGACTTTGAGCCACGGTGCACATGCTGGGCTCGGGCATGTGCTAGTACCGTATTTTTTTCGCCCGGGGCACCATCGTCGGAGCATCGCCTGAAAGCCTAACCGGCGGCATTGGGGGTTCCGGCGATTGGGGGGGCCGAGGGGGTGTGCGCACATGATGTGCGATGGGTGCTGGTACTTGGCCCTTATAATGGCCCCCTATCCCTCATCAAACCTCGAGAACTTACACCCCTTTAAAGAGCATTTGAGATTTTATAGGTTTGCTGCCAATAGCCATGAAAGTGTCTGAAATAGGGACACTTTTTTCAAACGGTCACAAAATCTTCTCCACTTCGATTTTTTAGCTGAATTGTTTTGTGCATGCCAACAACAATACAAGGATCACCTCTACCAAATTTGGGGAGAAAACTCTTTCTAAAAAAATTTTAAAAAATCCTGAACCGCAAAAAGTTTTGAAAATTGTGAAAAATAGAAAACGGGTCGTCTTGCCACGAAACTTCACATGAAGGCTTAGGGGACAATTGTATGAATTTACAAGCCATAAAAATGAAATTGGCATGGCAGAAATATGAAGATATGCTTGAACCCACCTACCACCCGTTCGATCCCCGGCTTGCGCATCCTGCCTCTCTAGTCGACTGAGCACCCGCATGCTCGTTTTGTGGGTTGACTTAGGCATACGAAGTTCATCCCCAGTCTAAGCATATAGAGTTCATTCCCAGTCTAAGATCGGACCGGATCGAGGGTTGCAGCAACAGGATCGATAGCAAGCAGGAGGGACTGGACCGATCCCTGACTTGCACATTCTGCCTCTCCGGCTAGTTGAGCGCCCGCATGCTTGTTTCATGGGTTGGCTTAGGCATAGGGAGTTCATTCCATGTCTAAGCCCCAGCCGGATCGAGCGTTGTGGCAGCGGGACCAGCAACACATAGAGGGGGACCTGGCCGATCCTCAACTTGCGCATTATGCCTCTTCGACCGGCTCAGCATCCGCACACTCATTTCGTGGGTTGACTTATGCATATGGAGTTCATTCCCAGTCTAGGATTGGACTGGATCGAGGGTTGCAGTAGCAGGATCGACAGCACACAGGGGGGGACCGAGCCGATCCTTGGCTTGCACATTCTACCTCTCCGGCCTACTAAGCGCCTGTACGCTCGTTTCATGGGTTGGCTTAGGCATACGGAGTTCATTCTGTGTCTAAGCATACGGAGTTCATTCCCAGTCTAAGATTTTGAGCCATGGTACACATTCTGGGCTCGAGCATGTGCTGGTGCCACATTTTTTTCACCCAGGCACCATCGTCGGAGCATCGCCGGAGAGCCTAACCGGCGGCATTGGGGGTTCCGACGATTGGGGGGCCGGGGGGTGTACGCACATGATGTGCAATGGGTGCTGGTACTTGGCCCTTATATTGGCCCCCTATCCCTCATCAAACCTCAAGAACTCACACCCCCTTAAAGAGCATTTGAGATTTTATAGGTTTGCTGCAAGTAACCAAGAAAGTGTCTGAAATGGGGACACTTTTTTCAAACGATCACAAAATCTTCTCCACTTCAAGTTTTTAGCTGAATTTTTTTGTGCATGCCAAAAAAAATACAAGGATCACCTCTACCAAATTTGGGGACAAAACTCTTTCTAAAAAAATTTTAAAAAATCTCGAACCGCAAAAAGTTTTGAAAATTATGAAAAATAGAAAACGGGTCGTCTTGCCACGAAACTTCACATGAAGGCTTAGGGGACCATTGTATAAATTTAAAAGCCATAAAAATGACATTGGCATGGCAGAAATATGAATATGTGCTTGAACCCACCTACCACCCGTTCGATCCCCGGCTTGCACATCCTGCCTCTCGGTCGGTTGAGCGCCCACATGCTTATTTTATGGGTTGACTTAGGCATACGGCGTTCATCCCCAGTCTAAGCATTGGAGTTCATTCCCAGTCTAAGATCGGATCGGACAAAGGGTTGTGGTAGCAGGATCGACAGCACACAGGGGGGATCGGGTTGATCCCCGGCTTGCGCATTCTGCCTCTCCGACCGGCTGAGCGCACGCACACTCGTTTCGTTGGTTGGCTTAGGCATACAGAGTTCATTCTATGTCTAAGCATATGGAGTTCATTCCCAGTCTAACATTTTGAGCCATGGTGCACATGCTGGGCTCGGGCATGTGCTGGTGCAGCATTTTTTTTGCCCGGGGCACCATTGCCGCAGCATCGTCGGACCATCGCCAGAGCATCGTTGGAGAGCCTAACCGACGGTATTAGGGATTCCTGTGATTTGGGGGGCCGGGGGGTGTGTGCACATGATGTGCGATGGGTGCTGGTACTTGGCCCTTATATTGGCCCCCTATCCCTCATCAAACCTCGAGAACTCACACCCCCTTAAAGAGCATTTGAGATTTTATAGGTTTGCTGCCAGTAGCCATTAAAGTGTCTGAAATGGAGACGCTTTTTTCAAACGGTCACAAAATCTTCTCCACTTCGAGTTTTTAGCTAAATTTTTTTGTGCATGCCAAAAAAAATACAAGGATCACCTCTACCAAATTTGGGGACAAAACTCTTTCTAAAAAAATTTTAAAAAATCCCGAACAGCAAAAAGTTTCAAAAATTGTGAAAAATAGAAAATGGGTCGTCTTGCCACAAAACATCACATGAAAGCTTAGGGGACCATTGTATGAATTTAAAAGCCATAAAAATGACATTGGCATGGCAAAAATATGAAGATGTGCTTGACCCACCTACCACCCGTTCGATCCTCGGCTTGCGCATCCTGCCTCTCTGGTCAACTGAGCGCCTACACGCTCATTTTATGGGTTGACTTAGGCATACAGAGTTCATCTCCAGCCTAAGCATACAGAGTTCATTCCTAGTCTAAGATCAGACCAGACCGAGGGTTGCGACAGCAAGATCAGCAGCACGCAGGGGGGATCGGGCCGATCCCCGACTTGCGCATTCTGCCTCTCCGGTCGGTTGAGCGTCCGCACACCCGTTTCGTGGGTTGGCTTAGGCATAGGGAGTTCATTCCATGTCTAAGCCCCAGTCGGACCGAGGGTGTGGCAGCGGGATCGGTAGCACGCAGAGGGGGATCGGGTCGATCCCCGGTTCGTGCATTATGCCTCTCCAGTCGGCTCAGCGCCCCCACTTTCATTTAATGGGTTGACTTAGGCATACGGAGTTCATTCCCAGTCTAAGTTCTGACCGGATTGAGGGTTGCAGTAGCCAGATCGACAGCACGTAAGAGGGGACCGGGCCAATCCCCGGCTTGCGCATTCTGCCTCTTCGATCGGTTGAGCACCCGCACGCTCGTTTCGTGGGTTGGCTTAGGCATACGGAGTTCATTCTGTGTCTAAGCATACAGAGTTCATTCCTAGTCTACGATCAGACCGAACCGAGGGTTACGGTAGCAGGACCAGCAGCAGGATCGACAGCACACATGGGCGGATTGGGTCGATCCATGGCTACATTCTATCTCTCCGATCGACTGAGCCTCTGAACGTTCATTTCATGGGTTGGCTTAGGCATACGGAGTTCATTCCATGTCTAAGCCCCAGTCGGACCGAGGGTTGTGGCAGTAGGACCGGTAGTTGGATTGACAGCACGTAGAGGGGGACTGGGCTGATCCTCAGCTTGCGTATTATGCCTCTCTGGCTGGCCTCTCCGGTCGACTGAGCGTCCTTACGCTCATTTCATGGGTTGACTTAGGCATACAGAGTTCATCCCCAATCTAAGCATACAGAGTTCATTCTGAGTCTACAATCAGATCGTATCGAGGGTTGCGGCAGTAGGATCGACAGCATGCAGGGGGGACCAGGTCGATCCCCGGCTTATGCATTCTACCTCTTCGGTCGACTGAGTGTCTGCACGCCCGTTTCGTGGGTTGGCTTAGGCATAGGGAGTTCATTCCATGTCTAAGCCCCATCCAGACTGAGGGTTGTGGCAGTGGGACTGGCAGCACGTAGAGGGGGATCGAGCCGATCCTCGGCTTGCACATTATGCCTCTTCAGTCGGTTCAGCGCCCGCACGCTCATTTCATGGGTTGACTTATGCAAATGGAGTTCATTCCCAGTCTAAGATCAGACTGGATCGAGGGTTGTGGCAGCAGGATCGACAGCACGTAGGAGGGATCGAGCCGATCCCCGGCTTGCACATTCTGCCTCTCCGATCGGCTGAGCGCTCGTACGGTCATTTCGTGTGTTGGCTTAGGCATACGGAGTTCATTCCATGTCTAAGCATACGGAGTTCATTCCCAGTGTAAGATTTTGAGCCACAATGCACATGCTGGGCTCGAGCATGTGCTGGTGCCACATTTTTTTTCCCGGGGTACCATCGCCAGAGCATCGCTGGAGCATCATCGGAGAGCCTAACCGACGGCATTAGGGGTTCCGACGATTGGGGGGGCCGGGGGGTGTGTGCACATGATGTGCGATGGGTGCTGGTACTTGGCCCTTATATTGGCCCCCTATCCCTCATCAAACCTCGAGAACTCACACCCCCTTAAAGAGCATTTGAGATTTTATAGGTTTGCTGCCAGTAGCCATTAAAGTGTCTAAAATGGATACACTTTTTTTGAATGGTCACAAAATCTTCTCCACTTTGAATTTTTAGCTGAATTTTTTTGTGGATGCCAAAAAAAATACAAGGATCACCTCTACCAAATTTGGGGACAAAAATCTTTCTAAAAAAATTTTAAAAAATCCCAAACCGTAAAAAGTTTTGAAAATCATGAAAAATAGAAAACGGGTCGTCTTGCCATGAAACTTCACATGAAGGCTTAGGGGACCATTGTATGAATTTACAAGCCATAAAAATGGCATTGGCATGGCAGAAATATGAAGATGTGCTTGAACACACCTACCACCCCTTTGATCCTCGACTTGCGCATCCTGCCTCTCTGGTCGACTGGGCGCCCGCGCGCTCGTTTCATGGGTTGACTTAGGCGTACGGAGTTCATCCCCAGTCTAAGCTTACAAAGTTCATTCCCAGTCTAAGATTAGACTAGATCGAGGTTTACGGCAGCAAGATCGACAGCACACAGGGGGGACCGGGTCGATCCCCGGCTTACACATTCTACCTCTCCGACTGGCTGAGCGCCAGCAAGCCCGTTTCATGGGTTGGCTTAGGCATAGGGAGTTCATTCTATGTCTAAGCCCCAGTCAGATCGAGTGTTGTGGCAACAGGACCGACAGCACGCAGAGGGGGACCGAGTCGATCCCTGGCTTGTGCATTATGCCTCTCTGATCGGCTCAGCACCCGCACGCTCGTTTCATAGGTTGACTTAGGCATACGGAGTTCATTCATAGTCTAAGATCAGACTAGACCGAGGGTTGCTACAGTAGGACCAGCAGCAGGAATAGTAGCACGCAGGGTGGGATCGAGCTGATCCCTGGCCTGCGCATTCTGCCTCTCTGGTCGGTTAAGCGCCCGTACGCTCGTTTCATGGGTTGGCTTAGGCATACGGAGTTCATTCCACGTCTAAGCCCCAGTTAGACCGAGGGTTGTGGCAGCAGGACCGACAGCGGTATCAACAGCACGCAGAGGGGGACCGGGCTGATCCCCGGCTTGTGCATTACGCCTCTCCTGCTGGCTGAGTGCTCGCATCTCGTTTCATGGGTTGACTTAGGCATACGGAGTTCATCCCCAGTCTAAGCATACGGATTTCATGCCCAGTCTAAGATTAGACCAGACCAAAGGTTGCGACAGCAGGATCGATAACACACAGGGGGGATCGAGCCGATCACCGGCTTGCGCATTCTGCCTCTCCGACCGACTGAGCGCCCGCACACCTGTTTCTTGGGTTGGCTTAGGCATAGGGAGTTCATTCCATGTCTAAGTCCCAGTCGGACTGAAGGTTGTGGTAGTGGGACCGACAGCACGCAGAGGGGATTCGGGTCGATCCCCAGCTTGGGCATTATGCCTCTTCGGTTGGCTCAGCGCCCGCATGCTTATTTTGTGGGTTGACTTTTGCATACAAAGTTCATTCCCAGTCTAAGGTTAGACCGAACCGAGGATTGAGGTAGCAGGGTCGACAACACACAGGGGGGACCAGGCCGGTCCCCGGCCTACGCATTCTGCCTCTCCAGTCGGCTGAGCACCCACACGCTCGTTTCGTGGGTTGGCTTAGGCATACGGAGTTCATTCCATTTCTAAGCATGCAGAGTTCATTCCCAGTCTAAGAGTTTGAGCCACAGTGCACATGCTGGGCTCGGGCATGTGCTGGTGGAGCATTTTTTTTGCCTGGGGCACCATAGTAGGAGCATCGCCGGACAGCCTAACCGACGGCATTGGGGGTTCCGGCGATTGGGGGGGCCATGGGGTGTGCGCACATGATGTGCGATGGGTGCTGGTACTTGGCCCTTATATTGGCCCCCTATCCCTCATCAAGCCTCAAGAACTCACACCCCCTTAAAGAGCATTTGAGATTTTATAGGTTTGCTGCCAGTAGCCATGAAAGTGCCTGAAATGGGGACACTTTTTTCAAATGGTCACAAAATCTTCTCCACTTCGAGTTTTTAGCTGAATTTTTTTGTGCATGCCAACAAAAATACAAGGATCACCTTTTCCAAATTTGGAGACAAAACTCTTTCTAAAAAAATTTTGAAAAATCCCTAACCGTAAAAAGTTTCAAAAATCGTGAAAAATAGAAAACGGGTCGTCTTGCCACGAAACTTCACATGAAGGCTTAGGAGACCATTGTATCAATTTGCAAGCCATAAAAAAGACATTGGCATGGCAGAAATATGAAAATGTGCTTGAACGCACCTACCACCCGTTCGATCCCCGGCTTGTGCATCCTGCCTCTCTAGGTCGGTATGATGCGCTCGCTACGCTCATTCAGGGTTGACTTAGGCATACGGAGTTCATCCCCAGTCTAAGCATATGGAGTTCATTCCCAATCTAAGATCAGATCGGACCGAGGGTTGCGGAAGCAGGATCGACAGCACGTAGGAAGGATCAAGTCGATCCCTGGCTCGCGCATTCTGCCTCTTCGGCGACTTGAAGCAGCCTATAGCGATTCGTTGGGTTGGCTTAGGCATAGGGAGTTCATTCCATGTCCAAGCCCCAGCTGGACTGAGGGTTGTGGCAGCGGGACCGACAGCATGCAGAGGGGGATCGAATTGATCCTCGGCTTAAGCATTATGCCTCTCCGGCCGACTCAGCGCCCGCACGCTCGTTCGTGGGTTGACTTAGGCATACAGAGTTGATTCCCAATCTAAGATCGGACCAGACCGAAGGTTGCAGTAGCAGGACCAATAGTAGCATTGGCAGCACGCAGTGAGGGACCGGGCCGATGCCTAGCTTGCACATTCTGCCTCTCCGACCAACTGAGTGCCCGTACGCTCGTTTCGTTGGTTGGCTTAGGCATACGGAGTTCATTCCATGTCTAAGCACTAGTCGGACCGAGGGTTGTGGTAGCAAGACTGACAGCGGGATTAACAACACGTCGAGGGGGACAAGGCTGATCCCCAGTAGCGCCCAGAGGGAGTTCATTCCGTGTCTAAACCCCAGCTGGACTGAGGGCTATGGCAGCGGGATCGACAGCACGCAGAGGGGGATCAGGCCGATCTATGGCTTGTGTATTTTGCCTCTTTGGTTGGCTCAGCGCCCGCACGCCCATTTCATCGGTTGACTTATGTATACGAAGTTCATTCCTAGTCTTAGATCAAACCAGACCGAGGGTTGTGGTAGCATGATCGACAGCATGTAGGAGGGATTGGGCCGATCCCCAGCTTGCACATTTTGCCTCTCCGGTCGGCTGAGCGCCCACACGCTCGTTTCGTGGGTTGGCTTAGGCATATGGAGTTCATTCCATGTCTAAGCTTATGGAGTTCATTCCCAGTCTAAGATTTTGAACCACGGTGCACATGCTGGGCTCGGGCATGTGCTGGTAACGCATTTTTTTCACTCGGGGCACCATCATCACCGGAGAGCCTAACCGACGGCATTGGGGTTCTGACGATTGGGGGGCCGGGGGGTGTGCGCACATGATGTGCGATTGGTGCTGGTACTTGGCCCTTATATTGGCCCCCTATCCCTCATCAAACCTCGAGAACTCACACCCCCTTAAAGAGCATTTGAGATTTTATAGGTTTGTTGCAAGTAGCCATTAAAGTGTCTGAAATTGGGACACTTTTTTCAAACGGTCACAAAATCTTCTCCACATCGAGTTTTTAGCTGAATTTTTTTGTGCATGCCAACAAAAATACAAGGATCACCTCTACCAAATTTGGGGAGAAAATTTTTTCTAAAAAAATTTTAAAAAATCTTGAACCACAAAAACTTTAAAAAATCCCAAACCACAAAATAGAAAACGGGTCGTCTTGCTACGAAACTTTACATGAACGTTTAGGGGACCATTGTATGAATTTACAAGCCATAAAAATTGCATTGGCATGGCAGAAATATGTAGATGTGCTTGAACCGACCTACCACCCGTTCGATCCCCGACTTCCGCATCCTACCTCTTTGGTCGGTCAAGCACCTGCACATTCGTTTCATGGGTTGACTTAGGCATACGGAGTTCATCCCTAGTCTAAGCATACGGAGTTCATTCCCAGTCTAAGATCGGATCGAACTAAGGATTACGGCAGCAGGATCGACACACGTAGGGGGACCGAGCCGATCCCCGACTTGCGTATTCTACCTCTCCGACCGGTTGAGTGCCCGCACGCTCATTTCTTGGGTTGGCTTAGGCATACGAAGTTCTTTCCATGTCTAAGCCCCAGTCGGACCGAAGGTTGTGGCAGCAAGACCGACAGCGAGATCGGCATCGGCAGCATTATGCCTCTTCGCCGGTTGAGCGCCCGCACGCTCGTTTCGGGGGTTGACTTAGGCATACGGAGTTCATCCGCAATCTAAGCATACGAAGTTCATTCCCAGTCTAAGATCGGATCGGACCGAGGGTTGCGGTAGCAGGATCGACAGCATGCAGAGGGGATCGGGTCGATCCCCGCCTTGTGGATTTTGCCTCTTCGATCCACTGAGCGCCCGCACGCCCGTTTAATGGGTTGGCTTAGGCATAGGGAGTTCATTCCATGTCTAAGCCCCAACCGGACTGAGGGTTGTGGCAGCGGGACCAGCAGCACGTAGAGGGGGACCGAGCCGATCCCTGACTTGCGCATTATGCCTCTTCGGTCAGCTCAGGGTTTCCTGGGTTGACTTAGGCATACAAAGTTCATTCCCAGTCTAAGATCAGACCGGACCGAGGGTTATAGCAGTAGGATCGATAGCATGCAGGGGAGACCGGGTTGATCCTGGTTTGCACATTCTACCTCTCCGACCGACTGAGTGCCCGCATGCTCATTTCATGGGTTCGCTTAGGCATACGGAGTTCATTCCATGTCTAAGCATACGGAGTTCATTCCCAGTCTAAGATCGAACCGAACTGAGGCTTACGGTAGTAGGACCAGTAGCAGGATTGGCAGCACACAGGGGGGACTGGGTCGATCCTCGGTTTACGCATTCTACCTCTCTGGCTGACTGAGTGCCCGCACGCTCGTTTCATGGGTTGACTTAGGCATACGGAGTTCATCCCCAGTCTAAGCATACGAAGTTCCTTCCCAATCTAAGATCAAACCAAACCGAGGGTTATGGTTGCAGGATCGACAGCACGCAGTGGGGATCGGGCTGATCCCCGGCTTGTCATTCTGCCTCTTCGGTCGGCTGAGCGCCTGCACGGCTGTTTCATGTGTTGGCTTAGGCATAGGGAGTTGATTCCATGTCTAAGCCCCAGCTGGACCGAGGGTTGTGGCAGCGAGACCAGCAGCACACAGAGGGGGACCATGTCGATCCCCGGCTTGGGCATTATGCAGCTTCGGCTGGCTCAGCACCCGTACGCTCATTCCGTGGGTTGACTTAGGCATACGAAGTTCATTCCCAGTCTAAAATCGGATCGAACTGAGGGTTGCAGTAGCAGGATCGACAGCACGCAGGGGGGACTGAGCCGTTCCTCGGCTTACGCATTCTGGCTCTTCGGTCGGCTGAGCACCCGCACGCTCGTTTCGTAGGTTGGCTTAGGCATACGGAGTTCATTCCATGTCTAAGCATACGGAGTTCATTCCCAATCTAAGATTAGACCGGATTGAGGGTTGTGGCCGTAGGACCAGTAGCAGGATCGACAGCACGCAGGGGGGATCGAGCCGATCCCCGGGTTGTGCATTTTGCCTCTCCGGCTGGCTGAGCATCCACACGCTCGTTTCGTGGCTTGGCTTAGGCATGTGGAGTTCATTCCATGTCTAAGCCCCAGTCGGACCGCGGGTTGTTGCAGTAGGACTGGCAGCGAGATCGGCAGCATGTAGAGGGGGATCGGGCTGATCCTCGGCTTACGCACTATGCCTCTCCGATCGGTTGAGCGCCCGCACGCTCGTTTCGTGGGTTGACTTAGGCATATGGAGTTCACCCCCAGTCTAAGCATACGGAGTTCATTCCCATTCTAAGATCGAACCAGACCGAGGGTTGCGGTAGCAAGATCGGTAGAACGCAGGGGGGACCAGGCCGATCCCCGGCTTGCACATTTTACCTCTCCGACCGACTAACCGCCCGCACATCCGTTTTATGGGTTGGCTTAGGCATAGGGAGTTCATTCCATGTCTAAGCCCCAACCGGACCGAGGGTTCTGGCAGCGAGACAGGCAGCACATGAGGGGGACCGGGTCGGTCCTCGAATTTGCGCATTATGCCTCTCCGGTAGGCTCAGCGCCCGTACACTCTTTTCGTGGGTTGACTTATGCATACGGAGTTAATTCCCAGTGTAAGATCAGACCGGACCGAGGGTTGTGGCAGCAGGATCAACAGCACGCAGGGGGGGACTGGGCCATTCCCCGGCTTATGCATTCTGCCTCTCCGGCTGACTGAGCGCCCGCACGCTCGTTTCATGGGTTGGCTTAGGCATACGGAGTTCATTCCATGCCTAAGCATACGGAGTTCATTCCCAGTCTAAGATTTTGAGCCACGGTGCACATGCTGGGCTCGGGCATGTGCTAGTGCCACTTTTTTTTTGCCCGGGGTACCATCGTCGGAGAGGCTAATCGATGGCATTAGGGGTTCCGTCGATTGGGGGGGCCAAGGGGTGTGCGCACATGATGTGTGATGGGTGCTGGTACTTGGCCCTTATATTGGCCCCCTATCCCTCATCAAACCTCAAGAACTCACACCCCCTTAAAGAGCATTTTAGATTTTATTGGTTTTGTGCCAGTAGCCATTAAAATGTCTGAAATGGGGACACTTTTTTCAAACTATCACAAAATCTTCTCCACTTCGAGGTTTTAGCTAAATTCTTTTGTGCATGCCAAAGAAAATTCAAGGTTCACCTCAACCAAATTTGGGGACAAAAATCATGAAAAATAGAAAACGGGTCGTCTTGCCACGGAACTTCACATGAAGGCTTAGGGGACCATTGTACGAATTTACAAGCCGTAAAAATGGAGTTGGGATGATAAAAATATGAAGATGTGCTTGAACCCACCTACCACCCATTCGATCCTCGGCTTGCGCATCCTGCCTCTCTGGTCAGTTGAGCACCCGCACGCTCGTTTCGTCGGTTGACTTAGGCATACGAAGTTCATACGTAGTCTAAGTATATAGAGTTCATTCCCAGTGTAAGATCTGATCGGACCAAGGGTTACAGTAGTAGGATCGGTAGCACATAAGGGGGACTGAGCTGATCCCCGGCTTGTGCATTCTGCCTCTCCGACCGGCTGAGCACCCGTACGTTCATTTCGTGGGTTGGCTTAGGCATACGAAGTTCATTCCATGTCTAAGCATACAGAGTTCATTCCATGTCTAAGCATACGGAGTTCATTCCCAGTCTAAGATCGAACTAGACCGAGGGATATGGTAGCAGGACCCGCAGCAGGATCGACAGCACGTAAGTGGTGGCCGAGCCAATCCCACCGGTTGAGCTCCTGCACGCTCGTTTCATGGGTTGGCTTAGGCATACAGACTTCATTCCATGTCTAGGCCAGACCGAGGGTTGTGGTAGCAGGACCGGCAGTGGGATCACCAGCACGCAGAGAGGGATCGGGCTGATCCTTGGCTTGCACCTTATGCCTCTTCAACTGGCCTCTTCGATCGACTGAGCTCCCACACGCTCGTTTTGTGGGTTGAGTTAGGTATACGGAGTTCATCCCCATTCTAAGCATACGTAGTCCATTCCCAGTCTAAGATCAGATCGAATCGAGGGTTGTAGCAGCAGGATCGGTAGCTCGCAGGAGGGGACCAGGTTGATCCCCGACTTACGCATTCTGCCTCTCCGGCTGGCTGAGCGCCCGCGCGCTCGTTCCGTGGGTTGGCTTAGGCATACAGAGTTCATTCCATGTCTAAGCCCCAGTCGGACCGAGGGTTGTGGAAGCAAGCCTGGAAGTAGGATCGACAGCACAAAGAGGGGGATCGGGCTGATCCCCAGCTTACGTATTATGCCTCTTCGGTCGGCTAAATGCCCGCACGCTCGTTTCATGGATTGACTTAGGCATACGGAGTTGATCCCCAATGTAAGCATACAGAGTTCATTCCCAGTCTAAGATCAGACCGGACCGAGGGTTGCAGCAGCAAGATCGGCAGGACGGAGGGGGGACTGGGTTGATCCCCGGCTTCCGCATTCTGCCTCTCGACCGGTTGAGTGCCCGTACGCCCATTTCGTGGGTTGGCTTAGGCATAGGGAGTTCATTCCATGTCTAAGCCCCAGCCAGACCGAGGGTTGTGGCAATGGGTCCTGCAGCACATAGAGGGAGATCAGGCCGATCTCGGGCATGCGCATTATACCTCTTCGATCAGTTCAGCGCCCACACGCTCGTTTCATGGGTTGACTTATGCATACGGAGTTCATTCCCAGTATAAGATCAGATCAGTCTGAGGGTTGTGATAGCAGGATCGACAGCACGCAGGGACAGATCGGGTCGATCCCTGGCTTGCGTATTCTGCCTCTCTGGCCTGCTAAGCGCCCGTACGCTTGTTTCATGGGTTGGCTTAGGCATACAGAGTTCATTCCATGTCTAAGCATACAGAGTTCATTCCCAATCTAAGATTTTGAGCCACGGTGCACAAGCTGGTCTCAGGCATGTGCTGGTGCCACATTTTTTTCACCCGGGGCACCATCACCGGAGTATCGTCGGAGAGCCTTACCGATAGCATTAGGGGTTCCGACGATTGGGGGGCCGTGGGGTATGCGCACATGATGTGCGATGGGTGCTGGTACTTGGCCCTTATATTGGCCCCCTGTCCCTCATCAAACCTCCAGAACTCACACCCCTTTAAAGAGCATTTGAGATTTTATAGGTTTGCTGCCAGTAGCCATTAAAGTGTCTGAAATGGGGACACTTTTTTCAAACGATCACAAAATCTTCTCCACTTCGAGTTTTTAGCTGAATTTTTTTGTGCATTCCAAAAAAAATACAAGGATCACCTCTAAGAAATTTGGGGACAAAAATATTTGTAAAAAAATTTTAAAAAATCTCGAACCGTAAAAAGTTTTAAAAATCATGAAAAATAGAAAACGGGTCGTCTTGCCACGAAACTTCACATGAAGGCTTAGGGGACCATTGTAAGAATTTACAAGCCATAAAAATGGCATTGGCATGGCATAAATATGAAGATGTGCTTGAACCCACCTACCACCTGTTCGATCCCCGACTTGCGCATCCTGCCTCTCTGTTCGGCTGAGCGCACGAACGCTCGTTTTGTGGGTTGACTTAGGCATACGAAGTTCATCCCCAGTCTAAGCATATGGAGTTCATTCCCAGTTTAAGATCAGACCAGACCGAGGTTTGCGATAGCAGGATCGGCAGCACGCAGGGGGGACCAGGCTGATCCTCGGTTTGGGCATTCTGCCTATCCAGTCGACTGAGCACCCGCACACCCGTTTTGTGGGTTGGCTTAGGCATAGGGAGTTCATTCCATGTTTAAGCCCCAGCCGGACCGATGGTTGTGGCAACAAGACCGACAGCACACAGAGGGGGATCGGGCTGATCCCCGGCATGTGCATTATGCCTCTTCGGCCGGCTCAGCGCCCGCACGCTCATTTCATGGGTTGACTTAGGCATACGGAGTTAATTCTTAGTCTAAGATCAGATCGGACTGAGGGTTGTGATAGCAGGTTCGACAGCACACAGAGAGGGACCGGGCCAGTCTTCGACATGCACATTTTTCCTCTCCGATCGGTTGAGCACCCGCACGCTCGTTTCATGGGTCGTCTTAGGCATACGTAGTTCATTCCATGTCGAAGCATACGGAGTTCAATTCCAGTCTAACATTGAACCAGACCGAGGGATGCATCAGTAGGACCTACAATAGGATCTGCAGCATGTAGGGGGGACAGGGCCGATCCTCGGCTTGCGCATTCTGCCTCTCCGACCGACTGACCACCCGCACGCTCATTTCGTGGGTTGGCTTAGGCATACGGAGTTCATTCCATGTCTGAGCCCCAGCCAGACCGAGGGTAATGGCAGCGGGATTGGCAGCACACAGAGGAGGATCGGGCCGATCTCTGACTTGTGCATTATGCCTCTCCGGCCGGTTCAGCGCTCGCACGCTCGTTTCATGGGTTGACTTAGGCATACGGAGTTCATTCCCAGTCTAAGATCAGACCAGACCGAGGGTTGTGACAGCAGATCGATAGCACGCACGGGGGATCGGGCCGGTCCTCAGCTTGCATGTTCTGCCTCTCTGATTGGCTGAGCACCCGCATGCTCGTTTTATGGGTTGGCTTAGCCATACGGAGTTCATTCCATGTCTAAGCATAAAGAGTTCATTCCGAGTCTAAGATTTTGAGCCACAGTGCACATGCTGGGCTCGGACATCTACTAGTGCCATAATTTTTTCGCTCAGGGCACCATCGCTGGAGCATCGCCAGAGAGCCTAACCGGCGGCATTGGGGGTTCCGATGATTGGGGGGCCAGTGAGGGTGTTCGCACATGACATGCGATGGGTGCTGGTACCTGGCCCTTATATTGGCCCCCTATCCCTCATCAAACCTCGAGAACTCACACCCCCTTAAAGAGCATTTGAGATTTTATACATTTGCTGCCAGTAGCCATTAAAGCGTCTGAAATGGGGACACTTTCTTCAAACGGTCACAAAATCTTCTCCACTTCGAGTTTTTAGATGAATTTTTTTGTGCATGCCAACAAAAATACGAGGATCACCTCTACCAAATTAGCTGAGTGCCCGCACGCTTGTTTCATGGGTTGACTTAGGCAGTACGGAGTTCATCCCATAGTCTAAGGATACGGAGGTTCATTCCCAGTCTAAGATCGAACCAGACCGCAGGGTTGTGGCCAGCAAGGATTCAAAGTATGCAGGAAAATAGGTGGACCGGGCTGATTCCTCGGCTGTGCATTCTGCCTCTCTGGCTGGCTAAGTGCCCGTACGCCCGTTCCGTGGGTTGACTTAGGCATAGGGAGTTCATTCCATGTCTAAACCCCAGCCAGACCGAGGGTTGTGACAGCGGGACCGGTAGCATGCAGAGGGGGACCGGGTCGATCCCCGACTTGTGCATTATGCCTCTCCAGTCGGCTCAGTGCCCGAACGCTCGTTTCATGGGTTGACTTAGGCATACGAAGCTCATTCCTAGTCTAAGATCAGACTAGACCGAGCGTTGTGGCAGCAGGATTGACAGCACGCAGGGGGGATCGGGTCGGTCCCCTGCTTGCACATTCTGCCTCTCCGGTCCGTTGAGCTCCCGCACGCTCATTTCGTGGGTTGGCTTAGGCATACAGAGTTCATTCCATGTCTAAGCATACGGAGTTCATTCCCAGTCTAAGATCGGACCGAACCGAGGCTTGCGGTAGCAGGACCAGCAGCAGGATCGGCAGCACGCAGGGGGGGACCGAGCCGTGGGTGGGCGCCAGGCACATCAGGTGCACCAGCAGGCAAGCCAAAGGTTGAGGCTCGCGGAACAGGTGTGCTGGCGGGTATCTGCACGCAAAGCCTAGCAAACGAGTTCAGAACGCCTGCCCAACTTGCAAGCCAACCCGTGAGACCAATTCCTAGCATACAAGCTGCCCACACCGCATCCAGAATATCCCAAGGTGCTGGACACGCAAGGGAAGCTTCTAGAAGCAGGTAGGATCAGCAGCAGCATCCTGGCAGATTTGGTTGACCCTGAAAATCAGGAGTTAGCATCCTGATTGATTGTAATCTATATAATCCCATGATTTTAGCCTTTATTCTAGGGATATTGCCATTAAGTGTAAGTTGGAGCCTCAACTCTAAATAGAGGGCTGCTTCTCCCTCATTTGTACACCATCAAACACTTCTGTTTCAGTGAATACAAGAGCATTTCTAGAATTCTGCCTTCTTATCCTGTTTCTATTTAACTTGCGTAATCAGCTCTTCCTATTGTTCTAGTGCCCGTACGCTTGTATTTTAGGTTGACTTAAGCATAAAAGAGGAGATTCCAAGCCTAAGGCCACACAGTTTCTGAGTCTAAGGTCAGAGCCCGTGACAGTTGGTATCAAAGCAAGTTTGATTCTGCGTGTTTGTGTTGTACGGGATAGAAGAGATGGCATCCCAAAGTGACGCTACTAACCAACAACCAGAGGCCCAGGAGCATGGGTGTGGAAGAGGGAGGAAAGCCAGTTCTAGAGATATCTAGTCTACCATGGACGGTAGGCTGGCCAAGGTGAAGGTGACCATGGGTGACATGGAGGAGAAGCTTGAGGGGGTAGAGACTCACATTGCATCACTAGACTCCATGGGGGAGGAGATCCAAAGTGAGCTGTAAGCTGCTCTCAATAAAGGCTTGGACGTGTTCACCTAAAAGAATCAGACTTTGGAGGCTGAAGTGCTGACCTTGCACGATGGCATGGAGGCCATGCGCTAGTGGATGGAGGAGCTTACCAGTGAGCTCGTTGCTTGCAAGACTGCCATTGGGAATGGCATGTTTGCTAGAGTGTCCAAGTCCAGATTGGATGTCCCCAAGCCTAAGGAGTTCAAGGGGACTAGGGTGGCCAAGAATTAGATAACTACCTTTGGGGTATGGAGCAGTACTTCCAAGCCATGGGCATGCAAGATGAGGCGATAAAGGTAAGCACCGCTACCATGTATCTCACTGATGTAGCCTTATTGTGGTAAAGGCACAGGTGTGATGATGTTAGGCATGGGACCACCAAGATTGGAACCTGGGCAGAGTTTTAAAAGGAGTTCAGAGAACAATTTTACCCGGAGGATGCCGATGATGAGGCACGGGCAAAGTTGCGCAGGCTGAACTAGCAAGGAGACATAAGGGAGTATGTCCAGAAATTCTCTAAACTGATGCTACAGATCTCGAATCTTGGTGAGAAGGATGCCTTATTTGCTTTCATGGATGGGCTGAAACCGTGGGTGAAGCATGAGCTACAAAGGAGAAGAGTTCATGACTTGGCTAAAGCCATGACTACTATCGAGGCCTTGATAGAGTTCAAGCCTCTGAACAAGTTTGAGTCTACCAAGCCCAAGGGTAAGGGCAGGGATGATAGGGATCAAAAGAAATAGTCCAAGGGGAAGGATCGTGACTGAGAGTCCAAGGATGGAGACCGAGACCTTTCAACCAATGATGGTGAGAGGAAGCCACCAGCAGGCAAGTGGAAAACAAAGGGGGACCGAGAGCCACTAGCATGCTACCTATGTGGAGGGAGCCACATAGCGTGCAATTACCCACAGAAAGGCAAGTTGGCTGCTGTAGACAAGGAGTCTGACGAGGAGCCATAGTTAGGGGCAACAAAGCTTGGGTTGTTGGTGCTCAATGTTGTCCAGAGTAAGGGGAGCCGTAAGCCAAAGGGCTTGATGTTTGCGGATCTGATGGTTACGGGTCAGAAGTGAGCGCACTGGTGGACACAGGTGCCTCACATCTTTTTATTCCAGGTGATAGAGCCTGGAAGCTCAAACTAAAGGTGCAGAAAGGGACTGGTACCATCAAAATGGTGAACTCCAAGGAAGTTTCGGCCATTGGAGTAGCGCGGGGAGTGGAGTTGCAGCTCGGAGACTGGAAAAGCGAGGAGACCATTGAGGTAATACCCCTTGATGACTATGAGTTTATGATTGGGTTGGATTTCCCTGTTCGGATTAACACCCTCCTTGTGCCTTTTGTTGATTGTGTTTGCATCTTGGATGCACGGTGCCAATACCTAGTGCCATTGAGGAGAGGGTCTGGAGTTGGGTCGCGGGTGGTGTCAGCTATCCAATTTGCCAAGGTAGTAAGCAGACAAGAAGACACCTTCTTGGCAGCCTTAAAATATGATGAGCCAAGGGAGAAAGAGATCGAGTCACCCTTGGAGGTGCTAAAGGTGTTGAAGACCTTTAGTGATGTGATGCCCACAAAGCTACCTAGCAAGCTACCACCTAAGAGGGAGGTGGACCACAAGATCGAGCTGGTGTCTGAGGCCAAGCCACCAGCTAGAGCCCCTTACCAAATGTCTCCACCAGAGTTGGAGGAGTTGAGGAAGTAGCTCAAAGAGTTAGTTAATGCCAGCTTCATCAGGCCATCGAAGGCACCCTATGGTGCACCGGTTTTATTTTAGCGTAAGCATGATGGGTCGTTATGGCTGTGAATAGACTACCGGGCTTTGAACAAGCTGACCATCAAGAACAAGTACCCATCCCACTCATTGCGAACTTGTTCGATCAACTTGGGAGCACAGGTGATTCACCAAGCTAAATTTGAGGTCAGGCTACTATCAAGTCAGGATCGCGAAGGGAGATGAGCCAAAGATAGCATGTGTCACTCGGTATGGTTCGTATGAGTTCTTGGTGATGCCTTTCTGACTCATGAATGCCCCAGTAACATTCTGTACCCTTATGAACAAGGTACTTCAGTCATTCCTTGATTGGTTTGTTGTGGTTTATTTGGATGACATTGTGATCTACAGCCAGACTTTGGGAGAGCATGTAGACCACTTGAGACAGGTGTTCGAGGTGTTGTGGGTGCACAAGCTATTTGTCAAGAGGAAGAAGTGCTCATTCGCCCAACAAGAGATCCCATTCCTTGGCCACATAGTGAGAGGTGGCAGGATACGCATAGATGAAGGCAACATACACGCCATCTTGGAGTGGCAACCGCCAGCCAAGGTCAGTGAGTTGAGATCATTCCTTGGGCTGGTCAACTACTACAGGTGCTTCATCAAAGGTCACTCAGCAATAGCCACGCCATTGACTAACTTGCTCAAGAAAGGGAAAGCATGGGAGTGGAGCACAGGGTGCCAGGAAGCCTTTGACAGGTTGAAGCGGGCTGTGACTGAGGAGCCAGTCTTGGCCTTGCCAGACCATGCCAAGCCGTATGAGGTGCATACGGATGCATCAGACTTTGCCATAAGGGGCGTGTTGATGCAGGAGGGACGTCCAGTCACATTCAAGAACAGGAACCTGAACGAGACTGAGTGCAAGCACACGATCCAAGAGAAAGAGATAACTGTAGTGGTGCACTGCTTACGCACTTGGTGCCATTACTTGTTGGGGTCGAGGTTCGTGGTTAGGATGGACAATGTGGCGACCAGCTACTTCCAGACACAGAAGAAGTTGTCCCCCAAGCAGACGAGATGGCAAGATTTTCTTGCAGAATTTGATTTCCAGATGGAGTACAAGCCAGGGCAGGTGAACCTAGTGGTAGATGCCTTGAGCAGGAAGGCTAACCTTGCTGCCATTAGCCAACCAGAGGGGTCACTGGTGCCACACATCAAGGAGGGACTTGCACATGATCCTACAGCCAAGGTTTTGATGGAGTATGCCCAGCAAGGTAAGACTAGGCAGTTTTAGTTACAGGATGGCTTGTTGTACACCAGGGGCAGTAGATTGTTTGTGCCGCAGCGCGGGAAGCTTCGCAAGGAAGTTTTACAAGAATGCCATGATTCAAGGTGGGTTCGACACCCCAGAGTGAGCCGTACCTTGGCACTGATCGAGGATCGGTACTACAAGCCGCACATGAGGGATGATTTAGAGGCCTATGTGAAGACTTGTCTTATGTGCCAATAGGACAAGGTGGAGCTCAAGAAACCAGGCGGTCTCTTGGAGCCATTGCCAGTGCCAGAGTGACCATGGGAGAGTGTTTCTCTGGACTTAATAGTCGGTCTAACCAAAGCAGAAGGGTTTGGAAGCATCATGGTAGTGGTGAACAGGTTTTCCAAGTATGGAATCTTCATTCTAGCAACCAAGGAGTGCCCAGCCAAAGAGATAGCTTGATTGTTCCTGAAGAACATGGTTAAGTACTGGGGAGTGTCGAGGACCATTGTTAGTGATCGGGACGGGCGTTTCATGGGCATGTTCTAGATTGAGTTGTTCAAGCTGTTGGGGTCAGACTTGAACTTTTCCACCAGTATGCATCCACAGACCGATGGGTAGACAGAATGAGTGAATGGACTATTGGAGGTCTACCTCAGGCACTATGTGAGTGCCATACAAAGGGACTGGCCAAAGCTGCTAGATATTGCGCAGTTTTCCTACAACTTGCAAAGGAACGAGGCAACGAACCAGAGCCCATTTAAGGTTATGACAAGGTAACAACCACGAACAGCCGGTTCGATTGCTGCAGGTTATACACGGTCGAATCCAACAGCATACAAGTTTGCCAAGGCATGGTAGGAGCAAACTGACTTGGCCAGAGTTTGTCTACACAAGGCGGCCAAGAGGTCGAAGAAGTGGGCAGACCAGAATAGACGGGACGTGCAGTTCTAGGTTGGAGACTTGGTGTTGGTGAAGCTGCATCCCATTGTGCGCCATAGAGGGCTGCACAAAGGGCTAGTCCAGAGGTATGAGGGACCTTTTCGAATAGTCAAGAGGGTAGGCAAAGTTGCCTACAAGCTGGATATGCCACCTAAGCTGAGGGTACACCCGGTGTTCCATGTGAGCATGCCCAAGCCGTTCCGTGAGGATGAGGGAGATCCAGGATGAGCAGAGTCAAAGCGTGCACCATTGGGAGCAAGGGCCTCATATGAAAAGGAGGTCCACAGCATCATAGCTGACTGGGAGGTAAGACAGAAGAACTGTCAGCCAAGACAATAGTACTTGGTGCACTGGAAGGGACTTCTAGACAGTGAGGCGAGCTGGGAACCAGTAGATGACTTATGGTAGTTTGGGGACCAGATCAGGCAGTACCACGTAGAAGACACAACGAGGGCGTTGCACAATCAGGTGAGGGAGAATGTTACACCCTGGGCGGGCGCGCCAGGCACATCAGGCACACCAGCAGGCGAACCAGAGGTTGAGGCCCGCAGACTAGGTGTATTGGCGGGTATCTACGCGTAAAGCCTAGCAAACGAGTTCAGAATGCCCACCCAACTTGCAGGCCAACCCGTGAGACCAAGGCCTGGCATACAAGCTACCCGCACCACATCCAAAAAGGCCTAAGGTGCTGGACACGCAAGGGAAGCTTTTGGAAGCAGGCAGGATCAGCAGTAGCATCTTGGCAGATTTGGTTGACACTGAAAATTAGGAGTTAGCATCCTGATTGATTGTAATCTGTATAATCCCATGATTTTAACCTTTATTCTAGGGATATTACCATTAAGTGTAAGCTGGAGCCTCAACTATAAATAGAGGGCTGCTCTTCCGTTTGTACACCATCAAACACTTCCGTTTCAGTGAAAACAAGAGCATTTCCAAAATTCTACCTTCTTATCCTATTTCTCTTTAACTTGCGTAATCAGCCCTTCCCGTTGTTCTAGTACCCGTACACTTGTGTTTTAGGCTGACTTAGGCATAAAGGACAAGATTCCAAGCCTAAGGCCACACAGTTTTTGAGTCTAAGGTCAGAGCTCGTGACACAAGTACCAGCACCCATCGCACATCATGTGCGTACACCCCCCGGCCCCCCAATCATCGGAACTCCCAATGTCGTCGGTTAGGCTCTCCGGCGATGCTCCGGTGATGCTCCGATAATGCTCCAACGATGGTGCCTCGGGTGAAAAAAATATGGCACCAGCATATGCCCGAGCCCAGCATGTGCACTGTGGCTCAAAATCTTAGACTAGGAATGAACACTGTATGCTTAGACATCGAATGAACTCCATATGCCTAAAACAACCCACGAAATGAGCGTGCGAGTGCTAAGCCGGCCGAAGAGGCATAATGTGCAAGCCGGGAATCAGCTCGATCCCCCTCTGCGTGCCATCGGTCCCGCTGCCACAACCCTCGGTCTGGCTGGGGCTTAGACATGGAATGAACTCCCTATGAAGCCAACCCATAGCATGGGCGTGTGGGCGCTTAGCCGATCAGAGAGGCAGAATACGTAAGCTGGGGATCGGCCCCAATCCCCCCTGCTGCCACAACCCTCGATTCGGTCCGATCTTAGACTGGGAATGAACTTCGTATGCTTACACTGGGGATGAACTCCGTATGCCTAAGTCAATCCATGAAACGAGCGTGCGGGCGCTTAGCCTACCAGAGAGGCAGAATGCGCAAGTCGGGGATCGACCCGATCCCCTTCTACGTACTGCCAATCTCACTGCCACAATCCTAGGTCAGACTGGGGCTTAGACTTGGAATGAACTCCATATTCCGAAGCCAACCCACGAAACGAGCGTGCGGACGCTAAGTCGATCGGAGAGGCAGAATGCGCAAGTTGGGGATCAGCCTGGTCCCCTCTGCGTGTTGTCGATCCTGCTACCACAACCCTCGGTCCGGTTCGATCTTAGACTGGGAATGAACTCCGTATGCTTAGACTGGGGATGAACTTCTTATGCCTAAGTCAACCCATAAAATGAGCGTACGGCCGTTCAACCGGTCGGAAAGGCCGATCGGAGAGGCAGAATACGCAAGCCAGGAATCGGCTCGATCCTCCTTGTGTGATGCAGATCCTGCTGCTGGTCTTTCTGCCGTAACCCTTGATCCAGTCTGATCTTAGACTGGGAATTAACTCCATATGCTTAGACATGGAATGAACTCTGTATGCCTAAGCCAACCCACGAAATGAGCGCGCGGGCGCTCAGCCGACCAGAAAGGCAGAATGCACAAGCCAGGGATCGACTCGGTCCCCCCTGCGTGCTGTCGATCCTGCTGCTGTAACCCTCAGTCTGGTCTGATCTTAGACTGGGAATGAACTCCGTATGCTTAGATTGGGGATGAACTCCGTATGCCTAGGTCAACCTACAAAACGAGCGTCGGGCACTTGGCCGACCAGAGAGGCAGGATGCGCAAGCCGGGGATCGAACGGGTGGTTGGTGGGTTCAAGCACATCTTCATATTTCTGCCATGCCAATGCCATTTTTATGGCTTGTAAATTCATACAATGTTCCCCTAAGCCTTCATGTGAAGTTTCATGGCAAGATGACCCGTTTTCTATTTTTCACGATTTTTAAAACTTTTTACGGTTCAGGATTTTTTTTAATTTTTTTAGAAAGAGGTTTGTCCCCAAATTTGGTAGAGGTGATCCCTGTATTTTTGTTGGCATGCAGAAAACAATTCAGCTAAAAACTCGAAGTGGAGAAGATTTTGTGACCGTTTGAAAAAAGTGTCCCCATTTTAGACACTGTAATGGCTACTGGCAGCAAACCTATAAAATCTTAAATGCTCTTTAAGGGGGTGTGAGTTTCGGAGGTTTGATGAGCGATAGGGGGCCAATATAAGGGCCAAGTATCCATACCCATCGCTCATCATGTGCGCACACCCCCCCGACCCCTACAATCGTCGGAACCCCCAATACCGCCAGTTAGGCTCTTCGACGATGCTCTGGCGATGGTGCCCTGTGTGAAAACAATATAGCACCAGCACATGCCCGAGCCCAGCATGTGCACCGTGGCTCAAAATCTTAGACTGAGAATGAACTCCATATGTTTAGACATGGAATGAACTCCGTATGCCTAAGCCAACCCATGAAACGAGCGTACAGGGGCTCAGCCTGCCGACGAGGCAGAATACGCAAGCTGGGGATTGACCCGATCCCTCTCTACGTGCTGTTGGTCCCGTTCCCATAACTTTCTATCCAGCTGGGGCTTCGACATGGACTGAACTCCCTATGCCTAAGCCAACCCATGAAATGGGCGCACGGGCGCTCAGCCGGCCGAAGAGGCAGAATACGTAAGCCGAGGATCAGCTTGGTCCCTTTTGCATGCTGTCGATCCTGATGCTGCAACCCTCTGTCCAGTCCTATCTTAGATTGGGAATGAACTCCGGGTACTTAGACTAGGAATGAACTCCGTATGCCTAAGTTAACCCACCAAACGAGCGTTCGATCGTTGAGTCGGTCGGAGATGCATAATGTGAAGCCGAGGATCGACCCGATCCCCCTCTGCGTGTTACCGGTCCTGTTGCCATAACCCTCGGTCCGGTTGGGACTTAGACATGGAATGAACTCCGTATGCCTAAGCCAACCCATGAAACGAGCGTGCGGGTGCTTAGCCGATCGGAGAGGCAGAATGCGCAAGCCAGGGATCGGCCCGATCCCCCTCTGCGTGCTATCGGTCCCGCTACCATAACCCTGGGTCCGGTTGAGGCTTAGACATGGAATGAACTCCCTATGCCTAAGCCAGCCCATGAAACGAGCATGCAGGTGCTCAACCGGCCGGAGAGGCAGAATGAGCAAGCCAGGGATCGGCCCGGTCCCCTCTGCATGCTGTCGATCTTATTGCCCCAACCCTCGGTCTGGTTCGATCTTAGATTGGGAATGAACTCCATATGCTTAGACTGGGGATGAACTCCGTATGCTTAAGTCAACCCATAAAACAAGCGTTGCGTCACTCAACTGGCCGGAGAGACAGAATGCACAAGCCGAGGATCGCCCAGGTCTGCCTCGTGTGATACAGATCCTACTACTGGTCTTGTTATCGTAACCTTCGATCCTGTCCGATCTTAGACTGGGAATGAACTCTGTATGCTTAGACATGGAATGAACTCTGTATGCCTAAGCCAACCCACGAAACGAGCGTGCGGGCGCTTTACCGACCGGAGAGGTAGAATGCACAAGCCAGGGATCGCCCTGGTCCCCCCTTGCATGCAACTGATCCTGCTACCGTAACCCTCGATCCGGTCCAATCTTAGACTGGGAATGAACTCCATATGCTTAGACTGGGGATGAACTCCGTATGCCTAAGTCAACCCACGAAACGAGCGTGCGGGCGCTTAGCCGACCAGAGAGGCAGGATGCGCAAGCCGGGGATCGAACGGGTGGTAGGTGGGTTCAAGCACATCTTCATATTTCTGCCATGCCAATGCCATTTTTATGGCTTGTAAATTCATACAATGTTCCCCTAAGCCATCATGTGAAATTTTGTGGCAAGGTGACCCGTTTTCTATTTTTCACGATTTTTGAAACTTTTTATGGTTCGAGATATTTTAAAATTTTTTTAGAAAGAGGTTTGTCACCAAATTTGGTAGAGGTGATCCCTGTATTTTTGTTGGCATGCACAAAACAATTCAATTAAAAACTCGAAGTGGAGAAGATTTTGTGACCGTTTGAAAAAAGTGTCCCCATTTCAAACACTTTAATGGCTACTGGCAGCAAACCTATAAAATCTCAAATGCTCTTTAAGGGGGTGTGAGTTCCAGAGGTTTGATGAGTGATAGGGGGCCAATATAAGGGCCAAGAAATTATACACATCGCTCATCATGTACGCACACCCCCCCGGCCCCTACAATCGTCGGAACCCCTAATGCCGCCAGTTAAGCTCTTCGACGATGCTCTAGTAATGGTGCCGTGGGTGAAAAAAATATGGCACCAGTACATGCCCGAGCCCAGCATGTGCACCGTGGCTCAAAATCTTAGACTGGGAATGAACTCCATATGTTTAGACATGGAATGAACTCCGCATGCCTAAGCCAACCCATGGAACGAGCGTGCGGACGCACAACCAGTCGGAAAGGTAGAATCCGCAAGTCAGGGATCAGCCCGATCCCTCTCTGTGTGCTGTCAATCCCGCTGCCACAACCCTCGGTTCGGCTGGGGCTTAGACATAGAATGAACTCCCTATGCCTAAGCCAACCCACAAAATGGGCGTAGGGGCATTCAGTCGGCCGGAGAGGCATAATCTGTAAGCCAGGGATTGACCTGGTCCCCCTCTACGTGCTGTCAGTCCCGCTGCCACAACCCTCAGTCCGGCTAGGGCTTAGACATGGAATGAACTCCCTATGCCTAAGCGAACCCATGAAACGGGTCCCTCTGCGTGCTGTCGATCCTGCTGTCGCAACCCTCGGTCTGGTCCGATCTTAGACTGGGAATGAACTCCGTATGCTTAGACTGGGGATGAACTCCGTACACCTAAGTCACCCCATGAAACGAGCGTACGGGCGCTCAGTCGACCAGAGAGGCAAGATGCGCAAGTCAGGGATCGAATGGGTGGTAGGTGGGTTCAAGCACATCTTCATATTTCTGTTGTGCCAATGCCATTTTTGTGGCTTGTAAATTCATACAATGGTCCCCTAAGCCTTCATGTGAAGTTTCGTGGCAAGACAACCCGTTTTCTATTTTTCATGATTTTGGAAACTTTTTGTGGTTCGAAATTTTTTAAAATTTTTTTAAAAAGAGTTTTGTCCCCAAATTTGGTAGAGGTGATCCTTGTATTTTTGTTGGCACGCAAAAAAAACTTCTGCTAAAAACTCGAAGGGGAGAATATTTTGTGACCATTTGAAAAAAGTGTCCCTATTTCAGACACTTTAATGGCTACTGGCAGCAAACCTATAAAATCTCAAATGCTCTTTAAGGGGGTGTGAGTTCTCGAGGTTTGATAAGGGATAGGGGGCCAATATAAGGGCCAAGTACCAGCACCCATCGCACATCATGTGCGCACACCCCCCAGCCACCCCAATGGCCGGAACCCCCAATGCCATTGGTTAGGCTCTCCGGCGATGGTGCCCCAAGCGAAAAAAAAGTGGCACCAGCACATGCCTGAGCCCAGTATGTGCACCGTGGCTCAAAATCTTAGACTAGGAATGAACTCCGTATGCTTAGACATGGATTGAACTCCGTATGCCTAAGCCAACCAATGAAACGAGCGTGCGGGTGCTCAGCCAGCCGAAGAGGCAAAATGCAGAAGCCGGGGACCGGCTCGGTCCCCCCTACGGGCTGTTGATCTTGCTATTAGAACCCTCAGTTTGATTTGATCTTAGACTAGGAATGAATTTCGTATGCATAAGTCAACCCACAAAATGAGCATGCGGGCGTTGAGCCAGTCGAAGAGGCATAATGCACAAGCCGGGGATCGGCCCGGTCCCCCTCTACATGGTACTAGTCCCGCTACCACAACCCTTAGTCTGGCTGTGGCTTAGACATGGAATGAACTCCCTATGCCTAAGCCAACCTATGAAATGGGTGTCTGGGCACTCAGTTGGTCGGAGAGGCAGAATGCGTAAGCCGGGGATTGGCCTGGTCCCCCCTGCGTGCTGTCGATCCTATCGCCGTAACCCTCGGTCTGGTCCAATCTTAGACTGGGAATGAACTCTGTATGCTTAGACTAGGGATGAACTCCGTATGCTTAAGTCAACCCCCGAAACGAGCGTACGGGCGCTCAGTCGACCGAAGAGGCTGGTTGAGAGGCATAATGAACAAGCTGGGGATCAGCCTGGTCCCCCTCTGCGTGCTACTGATCCCGCTGCCAGTCCTGCTATCGTACCCCTCGATCCGACTGAGGGTTAGATGTGGAATGAACTCCGTATTCGTACGGGCGCTCAGCCAGCCGAAGAGGCAGAATGCGCAAGTTGGGGATCGACCCGGTCCCTCCTGCATGCTGTCGATCCTGCTGCTGGTCCTGCTACCGCAGCCCTCGGTCGGGTCCGATCTTAGACTGGGAATGAACTCCGTATGCTTAGAAATGAACTCCATATGCCTAAGCCAACCCACGAAACAAGCGTGCGTGCAGGCGTTCAGTCGACTGGAGAGGCAAAATGCATAAGTCAGGGACTGGCCCATTCCCCCTACGTGCTGTGGATCCTGCTGCCACAACCCTCAGTCTGGTCTGATCTTAGACTAGGAATGAACTCCGTATGCCTAAGTCAACCCACGAAACGAGCGTACGGGCACTGAGCCAGTCGGAGAGGGAGAATGCACAAACCGAGTATCGGCCTGATCTCCCTCTACGTGCTGTCGGTCCAGCTACCACAACCCTCGATCCGACTGGGGCTTAGACATGGAATGAACTCCCTATGCCTAAGCCAACCAACGAAACGGTTCTGTGGGCGCTCAGCCGGTCGGAGAGGTAGAATATGGAAGTCGGGGATCGGCCCGATCCCCCCTGCGTGCTGCCGATCCTGCTGCCACAACCTTCGATCCGGTCTGATCTTAGACTGGGAATGAACTCCATATGCTTAGATTGGGGATGAACATCGTATGCCTATCTCAACCTATAAAACGAGCATGCGGGCGCTCAGCAGACCAAAGAGGCAGGATGCGTAAGCCGGGGATCGAATGGGTGGTAGGTGGGTTGAAGCACATCTTCATATTTCTGCCATGCCAATGCCATTTTTATGGCTTGTAAATTCATACAATGGTCCCCTAAGCCTTCATGTGAAGTTTCATGGCAAGACGACCTGTTTTCTATTTTTCACGATTTTTAAAACTTTTTACGATTTGAAACAAGCACTCAGTCGACCGGAGAGGTCGATCGGAGAGGCATAATTTGCAAGCAACGGATTAGGCTGATCCCCCTCTACGTGCTGCTGATCCCGCTACCGGTCCTGCGGCCACAACCTTCGATCCGACTGGGGCTTAGACATGGCATGAACTTCGTATGCCTAAGCCAACCCACGAAACGAGCGCGCGGGCGCTCAGTCGATCGGAGAGGCAGAATGCGCAAGCCAGGGACCGACCCGATCCCCCCTGTGTGCTGTTGATCCTACTGCCGTAACCCTCGATCCGATTCGATCTTAGACTGGGAATGAACTCTGTATGCCTAAGTTAACCAACGAAACGAGCGTGCGGGCGCTGAGCCGATCGGAGAGGCATAATGCAAAAGCGGGGGATCAGCCCGATCCCCCTCTATGTGCTGTCAGTCCCGCTGCCACAACCCTCTGTCCAACTGGGGCTTAGACATGGAATGAACTCCCTATGCCTAAGCCAACCCACAAAATGGGCTTGCAGGCACTCAGCCGATCAAAGAGGTAGAATGCGCAAGTTGGGGACCGGCCCGATACCCCCTGTGTGCGACTGATCCTCCTATCGCAACCCTCGCTCCGATCTGATCTTAGATTGGGAATGAACTCCATATGCTTAGACTGGGGATGAACTCCGTATGCCTAAGTCAACCCACAAAATGAGCGTACAGGCGCTCAGCTGTCCGGAGAGGCCGGTTGGAGAGGTAGAATGCGTAAGCCGAGGATCAACCCGGTCCCCCCTACGTGCTGTCGATCCTGTTGCTGGTCCTGCTATCACAACCCTTGGTCCGGTCTGATCTTAGACTGGGAATGATCTCCGTCTGCTTAGTAAAGGAATGAACTCCATATGCCTAACTCAACCCACGAAACGAGTGTGCGGGTGCTCAACCGGTCGGAGAGGCAGAATGCGTAAGCCGAGGATTGGCCTGGTCCCCCCTGCATGCTGTCGATCCTGCTGTCACAATCCTCAGTCTGGTCTGATCTTAGACTGGGAATGAACTCCGTATGCTTAGACTAGGGATGAACTTTGTATGCCTAAGTCAACCCACGAAACGATCGTGCGGGTGCTCAGTCGGCCGGAGAGGCATAATGCGCAAGCCAAGGATCGACCCGATCCCCCTCTGTGTGTTGCCGGTCTCGCTGCCACAACCCTCGGCCCAGCTAGGGCTTAGACATGGAATGAACTCCCTATGCCTAAGCCTACCCACGAAACGGGCGTACGGGTGCTCAGCCGACTGAAGAGGCAAAATACGCAAGCCAGGGATCGGCCCGGTCCCCCTTGCGTGCTATCGATCCTGCTGCCGTAACCCTCGGTCCGGTCCGATCTTAGATTGGGAATGAACTTTGTATACTTAGACTGGGGATGAACTCCGTATGCCTAAGTCAACTCATGAAAGGAGCGTGCGGACGCTCAGCCGACCAGAGAGGCAGGATGTGCAAGTCGGGGATCAAACGGGTGGTAGGTGGGTTCAAGCACATCTTCATATTTTTGCCATGCCAATGCCATTTTTATGGCTTGTAAATTCATCCAATGGTCCCCTAAGCCTTCATGTGAAGTTTCGTGGCAACACGACCCGTTTTCTATTTTTCACAATTTTTAAAAATTTTTGCGGTTTGGGATTTTTTAAAATTTTTTTAGAAAAAGTTTTGTCCCCAAATTTGGTAGAGGTGATCCTTGTATTCTTTTTGCCATGCACAAAAAGGTTCAGCTAAAAACTCGAAGTGGAGAGGATTTTGTGATCATTTGAAAAAAGTGTCCCCATTTTAGACACTTTAATGGCTACTGGCAGCAAACCTATAAAATCTCAAATGCTCTTTAAGGGGGTGTGAGTTCTTGAGGTTTGATGAGGGATAGGGGGCCAATATAAGGGCCAAGTACCAGCACCTAGCACACATCATGTGCGCACACCCCCTCGGCTCCCCCAATCGCCAGAACCCTCAATGCCACCGGTTAGGCTCTCCGGTGATGCTCTGACGATGCTCTGGCGATGGTGCCCCAAGCGAAAAAAATGTGGCACTAGCACATGCCTGAGCCCAGCATGTGCACCATGGCTCAAACTCTTAGATTGGAATGAACTCCGCATGCTTAGACATGGAATGAACTCTGTATGCCTAAGCCAAACCACAAAACGATCGTGCGGGCGCTCAACCGGTCGGAGAGGTAGAATGCACAAGCCAGGGATCGGTCCGATCCCACTCTGCGTTCTACCAGTCCCGCTGCCACAACCCTCGGTTTGGCTGGGGCTTAGACATGGAATGAACTCCCTATGCCTAAGCCAACCCACGAAACGGGCATACGGGCGCTCAGCCAATCAGAGAGGCAGAATTCACAAATCGGGGATCGGCTCGGTCCCCCCTGCGTGCTGTCGATCCTGCTGTCGCAACCCTCAGTCTGATCCGATCTTAGATTGGGAATGAACTCCGTATGGTTAGACTGGGGATGAACTCTGTATGCCTAAGTTAACCCATGAAACGAGCGTTCGAGCGCTGAGTCAGTCGGAGAGGCATAATGTGTAAGCCGAGGATCAGCCCAGCCCCCCTCTGTGTGCTGTCGATCCCACTCCCACAACCCTCGATCCGGCTGGGGCTTAGACATGGAATGAACTCCCTATGCCTAAGCCAACCTATGAAACGGGTGTGCAGGCGCTCAGTAAGTCAGAGAGGCAGAATGCACAAGCTGGGGACCGACCTAATCCCCCCTGCGTGCTGTCGATCTTGCTTCTGGTCCCGCTACCGCAACCCTCAATCCGGTCTGATCTTAGACTGGGAATGAACTTCGTATGCCTAAGCCAACCAATGAAACGAGCGTGTGGGTGCTCAGCCGGTCGGAGAGGCAGAATGCGTAAGCCAGGGATCGACCTTGTCCCCCATTGTGCGCTGTGGATCCTGCTACTGGTCCTACTGTAGCAACCCTCGATTCGATCCGATCTTAGACTGGGAATGAACACCGTATGCTTAGACATGGAATGAACTCCGTATGCCTAAGCCAACCCACGAAATGAGCGTGTGGGCGTTTAGCCGACTAGAGAGGCAGAATACGCAAGTCGGGGACTGACCCGGTCCCCCCATGCGTGCTGTCGATCCTGCTGCTGCAACCCTCGATCCTTTCTGATCTTAAACTAGGAATGAACTTCGTATGCCTAAGTCAACCCATGAAACAAGCGTACGGGCATTGAACCAATCGGAGAGGCATAATGCACAAGCTAGGGATCGCTCGGTCCCCCTCTGTGTGCTGTCAGTCCCGCTGCCACCACCCTCGATCCGGCTGGGGCTTAGACATGGAATTAACTCCCTATGCCTAAGCCAACCCATGAAACGGGCGTGCGGGTGCTCAGCCGGTCAAAGAGGTAGAATGCGAAAGGGGGGGATCGACCCGGTCCCCCCTACGTGCTGTCGATCCTACTGTCGCAACCCTCGATCTGATCTTATCTTAGATTGGGAATGAACTCCATATGCTTAGACTGGGGATGAACTTCATATACCTAATTCAACCCACAAAATGAGCATACCGGCGCTCAGCCGACCGGAGAGGCATAATGCGCAAGCTGAGGATCAGCCCGGTCCCCTTATGCATGCTGTCGATCCTGCTGCCGATCCTACAGCCACAATCTTTGGTCTGGCTGGTGCTTAGACATGGAATAAACTTCGTATGCCTAAGCCAACCCATGAAATGAGCGTGTGGGTGCTCAGCCGATCGGAGAGGCAGAATGCGCAAGCTGGGGATCAGCCCGATCCCCCCTGCTTGCTGACGATCCTGCTGTTGGTCCTACTACCGCAACCCTCGATCCGGTTCGATCTTAGACTGGGAATGAACTCCATATGGTTAGACATGGAATGAACTCCGTATGCCTAAGCCAACCCACGAAGCGAGCATGCCGGCGCTTAGCCGACCGAAGAAGCAGAATGCATAAGTCGGGGATCGACTCGGATGCCCCTTGCGTGCTGTCGATCCTGCTGTCCCAACCCTTGGTCCGGTCTGATCTTAGACTAGGAACAAACTCTGTATGCCTAAGTCAACCCACAAAATGAGTGTACGGGCGCTGAACAGGCCAAAGAGGCATAATGCGCAAGTCGGGGATCAGCCCGGTCCCCCTCTACGTGCTGTCGGTCCCGCTGTCACAACCCTCAGTCCGGCTGGGGCTTAGACATGGAATGAACTCCCTATGCCTAAGCCAACCCATGAAATGGGCGTGCGGGCGCTTAGCTGGTCGAAGAGGCAGAATACGTAAGTCGGGGATCTGCTCGATCCCCCCTATATGCTACCAATCTTACGGCCGCAACCCTCGATCCAATCTGATCTTAGACTGGGAATGAACTCCGTATGCTTAGACTAAAGATGAACTCTGTATGCCTAAGTCAACCCATGAAATGAGCGTACGGACGCTCAGTCGACCAGAGAGGCAGGATGCGCAAGCATTGGATCGAACGGGTGGTTGGTGGGTTCATGCACATCTTCATATTTCTGCCATGCCAATGCCATTTTTATGGCTTGTAAATTCATACAATGGTCCCCTAAGCCTTCATTTGAAGTTTCATGGCAAGACGACCCATTTTCTATTTTTCATGATTTTTGAAACTTTTTATGGTTTGGGATTTTGGTAGAGGTGATCCTTGTATTTTTGTTAGCATGCACAAAAAAATTCAGCTAAAAACTCGAAGTGGAGATGATTTTGTGACCGTTTGAAAAAAAGTGTCCCCATTTCAGATACTTTAATGGCTACTGGCAGCAAACCTATAAAATCTCAAATGCTCTTTAAGGGGGTGTGAGTTCTCGAGGTTTGATGAGGGATAGGGGGCCAATATAAGGGCCAAGCACCAGCATCCATTGCACATCATGGGTGCACACCCCCCGGCCCCCCCAATCACCAGAACCCTCAATGCCACCGGTTCGGCTCTCCGACGATGCTCCGACGATGGTGCCCCAAGCGAAAAAAATGTGGCACCAGCATATGCCCGAGCCAGCATGTGCACCGTGGCTCAAACTCTTATACTGGGGATGAACTTCATATAATTAGACTGGGTATGAACTTTGTATGCCTAAGTCAACCCATGAAATGAGCAAGCCGGCACTCAGTCGGTCGGAGAGGCAGAATACGCAAGCTGGGGATCGACTCGGTCCCCCCCTGCGTGCTGTCGATCCTGCTGTTGGTCCGATTGCTGCAACCCTCGGTCCGGTCCAATCTTACACTAGGAATGAACTCTGTATGCTTAGACTGGGGATGAACTCCGTATGCCTAAGTCAACCCACAAAACGAGCGTGCGGACACTCAGCCGACCAGAGAGGCAGGATGTGCAAGCCGGGGATCGAACGGGTGGTAGTTGGGTTCAAGCACTTCTTCATATTTCTTCCATGCCAATGCCATTCTTATGGCTTGTAAATTCATACAATGGTCCCCTAAGCCTTCATGTGAAGTTTCATGGCAAGACGACCCATTTTCTATTTTTCACGATTTTCAAAACTTTTTGCAATTCGAGATTTTTTAAAATTTTTTTAGAAAGATTTTTGTCCCCAAATTTGGTAGAGGTAATCCCTGTATTTTTGTTGGCATGCACAAAACAATTCAGGTAAAAACTCAAAGTGGAGAAGATTTTGTGACCGTTTGAAAAAAATGTCCCATTTCAGACACTTTAATGGCTACTGGCAGCAAACCTATAAAATCTCAAATGCTCTTTAAGGGGGTGTGAGTTCTGGAGCTTTGATGAGGGATAGGGGGCAAATATAAGGGCCAAGTACCAGCACCCATCGCACATCATGTGCGCACACCCCCCGGCCCCCCCAATGGCCGGAAGCCCCAATGCCGTCAGTTAGGCTTTTCGACGAAGGTGCCTCGGGCGAAAAAAATGCTACACCAGTACATGCCCGAGCCCAGCATGTGCACCATGGCTCAAACTCTTAGACTAGGAATGAACTCCGTATGCTTAGACATAGAATGAACTCCGTATGCCTAAGCCAACCCACTAAATGAGTGTGCAAGCACTTAGCCGGCTGGAGAGGCAGAATGCGCAAGCCGGGGATCGACCCAGTCCCCCTCTGCGTACTGCTGGTCCCACTGCCACAACCCTCGATTCGGCTACGACTTAGACATGGAATCAACTCCCTATGCCTAAGCCAACCCATGAACTCCCCTTCTGCGTGCTGCAGCAACCTTTGGTCCGGTATGATCTTAGACTGGAATGAACTCCATATGCTTAGACTGGGGATGAACTCCGTATGCCTAAGTCAACTCACAAAACGAGCGTGCGGGCGTTCAGCCGACTGGGGAGGTCGGCTGGAGAGGCATAATGCACAAGCCGAGGATTAGCCCGATCCCCCTTTGCGTGGTGTCGATCCCACTATCGGTCCTACTACCACAAACCTCGGTTCGGCTGCAGCTTAGACATGGAATGAACTCCGTATGCCTAAGCCAACCCACAAAACGAGCGTGCAGCCGCTCAACCGACCGGAGAGGCAGAATGCGCAAGCCAGGGATCGACCCGGTCCCCCCTGCGTGCTCTCGATACTGCTGCCGCAACACTCAGTCCAGTCTAATCATAGATTGGGAAAGAACTTCGTATGTCTAAGTCAACCCATGAAACGAGCATTCGGGCATTGAGTCGACCGGAAAGGCCTAATGCATAAGCCGGGGATCGGCTCAATCCCCCTCTGTGTGCTACCAGTCCAGCTACTATAACCCTCGATCCAATTGGGGCTTAGACATGGAATGAACTCCCTATGCCTAAGCCAACCCACGAAACAGGCGCACGGGCGCTCAACCGACCGAAGAGGCAGAATGCACAAGTCGAGGATCGACCCGGTCCCCCCTGCGTGCTACCGATCCTACTGCTGCAACCCTCAGTTCGGTTCGATCTTAGACTGGGAATGAACTTCGTATGCTTAGACTAGGGATGAACTCCGTATGCCTAAGTCAACCCATGAAACGAGCGTGCGGGCACTCAGCCGATCGGAGAGGCATAATGCGCAAGCTGGGGATCAGCCCGATCCCCTTCTGCGTGCTGCCGATCCCGCTGTCAGTCCTACTGCCATAACCCTCGGTCCGGCTGGGGCTTAGACATGGAATGAACTCCGTATGCCTAAACCAACCCACGAAACGAGCGTGCGGGTGCTCAACCGACCAGAGAGGCAGAATACGCAAGCAGGGGACCGCCCCGATCCCCCTTACGTGCTGTCGATCCTACCATCGTAACACTCAGTCTGGTTTGATCTTAGACTGGCAATGAACTCCATATGCCTAAGTCAACCCACGAAATGAGCGTTCGGGTGCTGAGCCAACCGGAAAGGCTTAATGCACAAGCTGGGGATCGGCTCGATCTCCCTTTGCGTGCTGTCGGTCCCGCTGCCACAACCCTCGGTCTGACTGGGACTTAGACATGGAATGAGCTCTGTATGCCTAAGCCAACCCATGAAACAAGCGTGCAGGTGCTCAATCGACTGGAGAAGTAGAATGCGCAAGCTGAGTCGACCGGGGTCCTCCCTGGGCTGGATCCTGTGTCGCAACCCTCGTCCGATTTGATCTTAGACTTGGAATACACTCCGTATGGTTATACTGGGGATGAACTCCGTATGCCTAAGTCAACCCATGAAATGAGCGTGCGAACGCTTAGCCGACTAGAGAGGCAGGATGAGCAAGCCGGGGATCGAACGGGTGGTAGGTCGGTTCAAGCACATCTTCATATTTTTGCCATGCCAATGCCATTCTTATGGCTTGTAAATTCATGCAATGGTCCCCTAAGCCTTCATGTGAAGTTTTGCGGCAAGACGACCCATTTTCTATTTTTCACGATTTTTGAAACTTTTTACGGTTCAGGATTTTTTGAAAATTTTTTTAGAAAGAGTTTTGTCCCCAAATTTGGTAGAGGTGATCCTTGTATTTTTGTTGGCAACCACAAAAAAATTCAGCTAAAAACTCAAAGTGGAGAAGATTTTGTGACCGTTTCAAAAAAGTGTCCCCATTTTAGACACTTTAATGGCTACTGGCAGCAAACCTATAAAATCTCAAATGCTCTTTAAGGAGGTGTGAGTTCTCAAGGTTTGATGAGGGATAGGGGGCCAATATAAGGGCCAAATGCCAGCACCCATCACACACCATGTGCGCACACCCCCTCGGCCCCCCCAATCGTCGGAACCCTCAATGCCGTCGGTTAGGCT
>NW_019168015.1:746692-799610 GCF_002303985.1 Durio zibethinus | reverse complement strand
GGTGGATAGGTTTTCCAAGTATGGAATCTTCATTCTAGCAACCAAAGAGTGCCCAGCCAAGGAGGCAGCTCGATTGTTCTTGAAGAACATAGTTCAGTACTGGGGAGTGCCGAGGACCATTGTTAGTGATCGGGATGGGCATTTCACGGGCAGGTTCTGGACTGAGTTGTTCAAGCTGTTGGGGTCAGACTTGAACTTTTCCACCAGCATACATCCATAGACCAATGGGCAGACAAAACGAGTGAATGGACTATTGGAGGTCTACCTCAGGCACTATGTGAGTGCCACACAAAGGGACTGGCCAAAGCTACTAGATATTGTGTAGTTTTCCTACAACTTGCAAAGGAGCGAGGCAATGAACCAGAGCCCATTTGAGGTTGTGATAGGGCAACAACCACTAACACCCGGTTCGATTGCTGCAGGTTATACAGGGCTAAATCTAGCAGCATGCAAGTTTGCAAAGGCATGGCAGGAGCAAACTGACTTGGCCAAAGTTTGTCTACACAAGACAGCCGAGAGGTCAAAGAAGTGGGTAGACCAGAATAGGCAGGACGTGCAGTTCCAGGTTGGAGACTTGGTATTGGTGAAGCTGCATCCCATTGTGCGCCATAGGGGGCTGCATAAAGGCCTAGTCTAGAGGTATGAGGGACCTTTCTGAGTAGTTAAGAGGGTAGGCAAGGTTGCCTACAAGCTGGATATGCCACCTAAGCTGAAGGTACACCTGGTGTTCCATATGAGCATGCTCAAGCCGTTCCATGAGGATGAGAGAGATCCAGGATGGGCAGAGTCAAAGCGTGCGCCATTGGGAGCAAGGGCCTCATATGAGAAGGAGGTCCACAGCATCATAGCTGATCGGGAGGTGAGACGAAAGAACTATCAGCCAAGACAAGAGTACTCGGTGCGCTGGAAGGGACTTCTAGATAATGATACGAGTTGGGAACCAGCAAATGACTTATGGTAGTTCGGGGACCAGATCAGTAGTACCATGCAGAAGACGCAATGAGGGCATTGCGCAATCAGGTGAGGGAGAATGTCATGCCCTGGGCGGGCACACTAGGCACATCAGGCGCACCAACAGGTGAGCCAAAGGTTGAGGCTCACAGACTAGGCGTACTGGTAGGTATCTACGTGCAAAGCCTAGCAAACGAGTTCAGAGTGCCCCGCCCAACTTGCAGGCCAGCCCGTGAGACCAATGCCTGGCATACAAGCTGCCCGCACCATATCCAGAAGGGCCCAAGGTGCTGGACATGCAAGGGAAGCTTCTGGAAGCAGGCAGGATCAATAGCAGCATCCTGGCAGATTTGTTTGACCCTAAAAATTAGGAGTTAGCATCCTGATTGATTGTAATCTATATAATCCCATGATTTTAGCCTTTATTCTACGGATATTGCCATTAAGTGTAAGCTGGAGCCTCAACTATAAATAGAGGGTTGCTCTTCCCTCATTTGTACACCATCAAACACTTCTGTTTCAGTGAATACAAGAGCATTTCTAGAATTCTGCCTTCTTATCCTATTTCTCTTTAACTTGCGTAATCAGCCCTTCCCGTTGTTCTAGTGCCTGTACACTTGTGTTTTAGGCTGACTTAGGCATAAAAGAGGAGATTCCAAGCCTAAGGTCGCATGATTTCTGAGTCTAAGGTCGGAGATCGTGACACAAGTACCAGCACCCATCGCACATCACGTGCGTACACCCCCTCGACCCCCCCAATCTTCGAAACCCCCAATGCCATTGGTTAGGCCCTCCGATGATGCTCTAGTGATGCTCCGACGATGGTGCCCCGAGCAAAAAAAATGCCACACCAGCACATGCCGGAGCCTAGCAAGTGCACCGTGGCTCAAAATCTTAGGCTGGGAATGAACTCCGTATGCTTAGACATGGAATGAACTCCGTATGCCTAAGCCAACCCACGAAACAAGCGTGTGGGAGCTCAGTCGGCCGGAAAGGTAGAATGCGCAAGTCAGGGATCGGCCCTATCTCCCCTTGCATGCTGTCGATCTTGCTACTGCAACCCTCGGTCTGGTCTGATCTTAGACTGGGAATGAAATCCGTATGCATAATTCAACCCACGAAACGAACATGCGAACGTTGAGCCGGTCGAAGAGGCATAATGCGTAAGTCGAGGATCGGCCCGATCTCCATTTGCATGCTGTCGGTCCCGCTGCCACAACCCTCGGTCCTGCTGGGGCTGGGGCTGAGACATGGAATGAACTCCCTACGCCTAAGCCAACCCACGAAATTGGTGTGTGGGTGTTCAACCGACCGGAGAGGTAGAATGAGTAAGCCGGGGATCAGCCCGGTCCTCCCTACATGCTGTCGATCCTTCTACCGCAACCTTCAATCCGATTCGATCTTAGATTGGGAATGAACTCCGTATGCTTGGACTGGGGATGAACTTCGTATGCCTAAGTCAACCCACAAAACGAGCGTGCGGGCGCTCAGCCAACCGAAAAGGCTGATCGAAAAGGCATAATGCGTAAGTCGAGGATCAACCAGATCCCCCTCTACGTCCTGCCAATCCCACTATCGGTCTTGCTGCCACAATACCCGACTGGGCTGGGGCTTAGACATGGAATGAACTCCGTACGCCTAAGCCAACCAACGAAATGAGCGTGCGGGCGCTCAGCTGGTCGGAGAGGTAGAATACGCAAGCCGAGGATCGGATCGGTCCTCACTGCGTGTTGTCGATCCTGCTACTGGTCCTGCTGCCACAACCCTCGGTCCGGTCTGATCTTAGACTGGGAATGAACTCCGTATGCTTAGACATGGAATGAACTTCATACGCCTAAGCCAACCCATGAAACGAGCATGTAGGCGCTCAGCCGGCCGGAGAGGCAGAATACATAAGTCGGGGATCAACCCGATCCCCCCTACGTGCTGTCGATCCTACTATCGCAACCCTCAGTCTGATCTGATCTTAGACTGGGAATGAACTCCGTATGCCTAAGTCAACCCATGAAACGAGCGTGCGGGCGCTGAGCCGATCGGAGAGGCATAATACGCAAGTCGGGGATCGGCCCAGTCCCCCTTTACGTGCTGCCTATCTCGCTGCCACAACCCTCAGACCGGCTGGGAATTAGACATGAAATGAACTCCTATGCCTAAGCGAAACCATGAAATGGGCGTGTGGGCGCTCAACCGATCGGAGAGACAGAATGCGCAAGCCGGGGATCGACTCGATCCCCCCTACGTGCTGTCAATCCTGCTGTCGCAACCCTCGGTTCGGTCTGATCTTAGACTGGGAATGAACTTCGTATGCTTAGACTGGGGATGAACTCCGTATGCCTAAGTCAACCCACGAAACGAGCGTGCGGGCGCTCATTCGACCAGAGAGGCAGGATGCGCAAGCAGGGGATCGAACGAGTGGTAGGTGGGTACAAGCACATCTTCATATTTCTGCCATGCCAATGCCATTTTTATGGCTTGTAAATTCATACAATGGTCCCATAAGTCTTCATGTGAAGTTTCGTGGCAAGATTGGGGATGAACTCTGTATGCCTAAGTTAACCCATGAAACGAGCGTGCAGGCGCTCAACCGACCGGAGAGGCATAATGCGTAAGTCGAAGATCAGCCCGATCCCCCTCTGCTTGCTGTCGATCCTGCTACCGGTCCTGCTACCACAACCCTCGGTCTGGCTGGGGCTTAGACATGGAATGAACTCCGTATGGCTAAGCCAACCCACGGAACGAGCGTGAGGGCGCTCAGTCGACCGGAGAGGCAGATGCATAAGTTGGGGATCGGCCCGTTCCCCCCTTGCATGCTGTCGATCCTGCTGCCACAACCCTCAGTCTGATCTAATCTTAGACTGGGAATGAACTCCATATGCATTAGTCAACCCACAAAAATGAGCTTGCGGGCACTGAGCCTACCAAAGAGGCATAATGCACAAGTCGAGAATCGACCCAGTCCACCTCTGCGTGCTGTCGGTCCTGCTACCATAACCCTCAGTCTGACTGGGGCTTAGACATGGAATGAACTCCCTATGCCTAAGCCAACCCACAAAACAGGCGTGCGGGCGCTCAGCCTGCTGGAGAGGTAAAATGCGTAAGCCAAGGATCAGCTCGGTCCCCCTGCGTGCTGCTGATCCTTCTGTCGCAACCTTCAGTCTGGTCTGATCTTAGACAGGGAATGAACTCCATATGCTTAGACTGAGGGTGAACTTCGTATGCCTAAGTCAACCCACGAAAGGAATGTGCAGGCGTTCAGCTGATCGGAGAGGCAAAATGCGTAAGTCGAGGATCGACCCAGTCCCTTCCTACGTGCTGCCGATCCTGCTATTGGTCCTGCTGCCACAAACCTCGGTCCGGTCCGATCTTAGATTGGGAATGAACTCCATATGCTTAGACATGGAATGAACTCCGTATGCCTAAGCCAACACATGAAACGAGCGTACGGGCGCTCAGCCGACCGGAGAGGCAGAATGCATAAGCTGGGGATCGACCCGATCCCACCCTGCGTGCTGTCGATCCTGCTGTCGCAACCCTCGATCCAGTCTGATCTTAAACTGGGAATGAACTCCGTATGCCTAAGTCAACCCACGAAACGAGCGTTCGGGCACTGAGCCGACCAGAGAGGCATAATGCACAAGTCAGGGATCGGCCCAGTCCCCCTCTGTGTGCTGTCGATCCTGCTACCACAACCCTCGGTCCGGTTGGGGCTTAGACATGGAATGAACTCCCGATGCCTAAGCCAACCCACAAAAAGGGCGTGCGGGTGCTCCGCTGGCTGAAAAGGCAGAATGCACAAGCTGGGGATCGATCCGGTCCCCCCTGGGTGCTGTCGATCCTGCTGCCGCAACCCTCGGTCCGGTCTGATCTTAGACTGCGAATGAACTCCGTATGCTTAGAATGGGGATAAACTCCGTATGCGTAAGTCAACCCAAAAAATGAGAGTGCGGGTGCTTAGCCGACTGGAAAGGTCGGTCAGAGAGGTATAATGCGCAAGTCGGGGATCAACCTGATCTCCCTCTACGTGCTATCGATCTCGCTGCCGATCCTGCTACCATAGCCTTCAGTTCGGCTGGGGCTTAGACATGGAATGAACTCCGTATGCCGAAGCCAACCCACGAAACGAGCGTGCAGGCACTCAGTCGGTCGAAAAGGCAGAATGCACAAGCCGGGGATCGGGCTGGTCCCCCCCTGCGTGCTGTATATCTTGCTGTTGGTCCTGCTATCACAACCCTCGGTTCGGTCCGATCTTAGACTAGGAATGAACTCTGTATGCTTAGACATGTAATGAACTCTGTATGCCTAAGCCAACCCATGAAACAAGCGTACGGGCGCTCAGCCTATCGAGAGGCAGAATGTGCAAGCCGTGACTCGGCCTGATCCCCCCTGCGTGTTGTTGATCTTGCTGCAGCAACCCTCGGTCCGGTCCGATCTTCGACTGGGAATGAACTTCGTATGACTAAGTCAACCCACAAAACGGACGTGCAGGCGCTCAGCCGACCGGAGAGGCAGAACGCGCAAGCCGGGGATCAGCCCGGTCCCCCCTATGTGCTGCCGATCCTACTACTACAACCCTCAGTCCAATCCAATCTTAGACTGGGAATTAACTCCGTATGCTTAGACTGGGGATGAATTTCGTATGCCTAAGTCAACCCACGAAATGAGCATGCGGACGCTCAACCGACCAGAGAGGTAGGATGCGTAAATCGGGGATCGAACGGGTGGTAGGTGAGTTCTAGCACATCTTCATATTTCTGCCATGCCAATGCCATTTTTATGGGTTGTAAATTCATACAATGGTCCCCTAAACCTTCATGTGAAGTTTCATGGCAAGATGACCCATTTTCTATTTTTCACGATTTTCAAAACTTTTTACGGTTCGAGATTTTTTTAAATTTTTTTAGAAAGATTTTTGTCCCCAAAATTGGTAGAGGTGATCCTTGTATTTTTTTTGGCATGCACAAAAAATTCAGCTAAAAACTCGAAGTGGAGAAGATTTTGTGATCGTTTGAAAAAAGTGTCCCCATTTCAGACACTTTAATGGCTACTGGCAGCAAACCTATAAAATCTCAAATCCTTTTTAAGGGGGTGTGAGTTCTCGAGGTTTGATGAGGGATAGGGGGCCAATATAAAGGCCAAGTACCAGCACCCATCGCACATCTAGTGCGCACACCCCCTGGCCCCCCAATCATCGGAACCCCCAATGACGCCGATTAGGCTCTCCGGTGATGCTCCGACGATGGTGCCCCAGGCAAAAAAAATGCGCCACCAGCACATGCCCGAGCCCAGCATGTGCACCGTGGCTCAAACTCTTAGACTGGGAAGGAACTCCGTATGCTTAGACATGGAATGAACTCCGTATGCCTAAGCCAACCCACGAAACGAGCGTGCGAGCGCTTAGTCGGCCGGAGAGGCAGAATGCGCAAGTCGGGGATTGGCCCGGTCCCCCTCTGCGTGCTGTCGGCCCTTCTGCCACAACCCTTATTTCGGCTGGGGCTTAGACATGGAGTGAACTCCCTATGCCTAAGCCAACCCACGAAACGGGCGTGCGGGCGTTTTGTCGGTCGGAGAGGTAGATACGTAAGTCGAGGATCAGCCCGATCCCCCTTGTGTGCTACCGATCCTGCTACTGCAACGCTCGATCCAATCTGATCTTAGACTGGGAATGAACTCCGTATGCTTAGACTAGGGATAAACTCCGTATGCCTAAGTCAACCCAAGAAACGAGCGTGTGGGTGCTCAACCGGCCAGAGAGGCCGACCGGAGAGGCATAATGCACAAGCCAGGGATCAGACCGGTCCCCTTCTGCGTGCTACTGATCTCGCTATCGATCTTGCTACCACAGCCCTCGATCTGGCTAGGGCTTAGACATCGAATTAACTTCGTATGCCTAAGCCAACCCACGAAATGAGTGTGCGGGTGCTCAGTCAACTGGAGAGGTAGAATGCGTAAGCCGGGGATCAGCCCGGTCCCCCCTGCATGCTGTCGATCCTGCTAGTGGTCCTACTACTGCAACCCTCGGTCCGACCCTATCTTAGACTGAGAAAGAACTCCGTATGCTTAGAGATGGAATGAACTCCGTATGCCTAAGCCAACCCATGAAATGAGCGTGCGGGCGCTCAACCGACTGGAGAAGCAGAATGCGCAAGTCGGGGACTGGCCTAGTCCCCCAACGTGCTGTCGATCCTGCTGCCACAACCCTTGGTCCAGTCTGATCTTAGACTGGGAATGAACTTCGTATGCCTAAGTCAACCCATGAAACGAGCGTGCAGGCGCTGAGCCTGCCAGAGAGGCATAATGCGTAAGCCAGGGATCAGCTCAGGCCCCCTCTAAGTGCTGTCGGTCTTACTACCACTACCCTCGATCCGGCTGGGGCTTAGACATGTAATGAACTCCCTATGCCTAAGCCAACCCCATGAAACGGGTGTGCGGGTGCTCAACCGAAAAGTGGCAGAATGCGAAAGCCAGGGATCGATGAGGTCCACCATTGCGTGCTACCCATCCTACTGTCGTAACCCTCAGTTCAGTCCGATCTTAGACTGGGAATGAACTCCGTATGCCTAAGTCAACCCAAGAAATGAGCGTGCGCGCACTGAACCGATCGAAGAGGCATAATATGCAAGCAGGGGATCGACCCGATCCCTCTCTATGTGCTGTCGGTCCCGCTGCCACAACCCTCGGTCCGACTGGGGCTTAGACATGGAATGAAGTCCCTATGCCTAAGCCAACCCACGAAACGGGTGTACGGGCGCTCAACCGGTCGTAGAGGCAGAATGAGCAAGCCGGGGATTGGCCCGGTCCCTATTACATGCTATCGTTCCTGCTGTTGGTCCTGCTACTGCAACCCTCAGTCCGATCCGATCTTAGACTAGGAATGAACTCCGTATGCTTAGGCATGGAATGAACTCTGTATGCCTAAGCCAACCCACGAAACGAGCGTGCGGGTGCTTAGCCGGTCGGAGAGGCAAAATGCGTAAATCGAAGACGATCTGGTCCCCCCTGTGTGCTGTCGATCTTGCTGCCGCAACCCTCGGTCCGGTCTGATCTTAGACTGGGAATGAACTTCGTATGCTTAGACTAGGGATGAACTCCGTATGCCTAAGTCAACCCATGAAATGAGCGTGTGGGCGCTCAGTCGACGGGTGAGGCCGATCGAAGAGGCATAATGCATAAGTCGGGGATCAGCCCAGTCCCCCTCTACGTGCTACCGATCCCGCTGCCGGTCCTGCTGCCACAACCTTCGATCCGGTTGGGGCTTAGACATGGAATGAACTCCGTATGCCTAAGCCAACCCACAAAATGAGCGTGCGGGTGCTCAGCTGCCGGAAAGGTAGAATGCGCAAGTTGGGTATCGACCCGATCCCCCCTGCATGCTGTCGATACTGCTACCGTAATCCTCGGTTCGGTCCAATCTTAGGCTGGGAATGAACTCCGTATGCTTAGACATTGAATGAACTCCGTATGCCTAATTCAACCCACAAAACGAGCGTGCAGGCGCTCAATCGGCCGGAGAGGCAGAATGCGCAAGCCGTGGCCTCAGCTCGGTCCCCCCTGTGTGCTGTCGATCCTACTGTCGCAACCCTCAATTCGGTCTGATCTTAGATTGGGATTGAACTCTGTATGCCTAAGTCAACCCATGAAAAGAGCATGCGGGCGTTGAGCCGACCAGAGAGGTATAATGCGCAAGTCTAGGATCGGCCCGATCCCCCTCTGCATGATGTCGGTCCCGCTGCCACAACCTTCGATCTAACTGGGGCTTAGACATGGAATGAACTGCCTATGCCGAAGCCAACCCACGAAACGGGCGTGCGGGTGCTCAGTCGATCGAAGAGGCAGAATGCGTAAGTCGAGGATCGATCCGATCCCCCCTGTGTGCTACCGATGCCGTAACCCTCGATCTGGTCGGATCTTAGACTGGGAATGAACTCCATATGCTTAGGCTGGGGATAAAGTCCATATGCCTAAGTCAACCAACGAAACGAGCGTGCGGATGCTCAGCCGACCAGAGAGGCAGGGTGTGTAAGTCGGGGATCGAACGGGTGGTAGGTGGGTTCAAGCACATCTTCATATTTCTGCCATGCCAATGCCATTTTTATGTCTTGTAAATTCATACAATGGTCCCGTATGCCTTCATGTGAAGTTTCGTGGCAAGGCGACCCGTTTTCTATTTTTCACGATTTTTGAAAATTTTTCTGGTTCAGGATTTTTTTTAAATTTTTTTAGAAAGAGTTTTGTCCCCAAATTTGGTAGAGGTGATCCTTGTATTTTTGTTGGCTTGCACAAAAAAAATTCAGCTAAAAACTCGAAGTGGAGAAGATTTTGCGACCGTTTGAAAAAAGTGTCCCCATTTCAGACACTTTAATGGCTACTAGTAGCAAACCTATAAAATCTCAAATGCTCTTTAAAGGGTGTGAGTTCTCGAGGTTTGATGAGGGATAGGGGGCCAATATAAGGGCCAAGTACCAGCACCCATCGCACATCATGTGCGCACACCTCCCTGGCCCCCCAATTATCGAAACCCCCAATGCCGTCGGTTAGGCTCTCTGATGATGCTCCGACGATGGTGCCCCGGGTGAAAAAAATGCGGCACCAGCACAAGCCCGAGCCCAGCATGTGCACCATGGCTCAAACTTTTAGACTGGGAATGAACTCCGTATGCTTAGACATGGAATGAATGCCGGAGCCTCGATGGTATGAGGGGGCAAGGGATGCTAAGAAACTTGAAAATTTCTTGTTTGACATGGAGCAATACTTTCGAGCTGTACACACGGATTCAGAGGAAGACAAGGTAGCAATGGCGTCGATGTACCTCGTAGGGGATGCCAAGCTATGGTGGTGCTCCAAGTTTCTCGATGATGAGTGCCTGATTAAGACTTGGATGAATCTGAAGCGAGAATTGAAAAACCAGTTTTTCCCTGACAATGTGGAGTATATGGCTCGAAAGAGACTTCGAGAATTGGTGCAAACAAGAACGGTGTGAAAGTTTGTAAGGAACTTTTCTACCCTGATGTTGGATATTCAGGACATGTCTGAAAAGGACAAGATGTTCTATTTTCTTGAAGGCCTCAAGCCTTGGGTGAGGACAGAACTACAAAGGCAGAAAGTGCAAGATGTGGCCACGGCCATGGCTGCAGCTGAACGTCTCCACGATTACAATGATGGCTCTTCAAAATAGAAAAATCTTTCATTAGCTGGCAGTAGCTTCAACTTTGGGAGTGGGGGAAAGATGACCAAGTTGGATCGGCCCTTTAGTGAGGGATCAGACAAGAGGTCCTTTGGTCGAGATAACACCCAACCCAAGACAAGCAACGTAGGGATTTTCAAGCCTAGGCAACCGCTAGCTTGCTTTCTTTGCAAGGGGCCACATCGGGTGGCTGAATGCCCGCACAAGGGAGCCCTTAATGCCTTAAGGACCTCATCTTAAGAGTCCGTAAAAGTGCCAGAGAGCGTTGAAGAAGCTGAAGAGGAGCCAACCATGATGGGTTTAATAAAGTTCCTCAATGCCCTCCGCACCCAATTGAACACTATAAAGAAAGAGCAGAGTAGAGGCTTGATGTATGTGAACTTGATGATCAATGAGAAAGCCACTAAGGCTATGGTGGATACGGGTGCAACTGACACTTTCATCACACTAGAAGAAGCAAAAAAGTGTGGTCTTTAGATTAGTAAAGACTGTGGACGAATGAAGGTGGTCAACTCGCCAGCCTTTATGATCAGTGGAAGCTCCAAGAGTGTGACAACCTGATTGGGGCCATGGGAAGGGAAGGTAGACTTTACAGTTTCCCCCATGGATGACTTTGATGTTGTTCTCAGATTGGACTTCATGATGTTGGCTCAGGTCATCCCTATCCCCACCGCTAGCTGCTTGTTGTTCTTAGGGGAAAACCCATGTGTGGTGCCAGCCAACATCTTACCAAAGAGTGGGAAGAAAATGATTTTAGCTTTGCAATTCAAGAAAGGGGTAAAGAGAGGGGAACCTTCCTTTGTGGCTGTGCCGATCTACAAAGAAGGGTCAAAAGTAGAACCAAAACTTGATGGTGTGGGAAAAATGTTAGAAGAATTCGAAGAGGTGATGCCAGAGATGTTGCCTAAGGTTCTACCCCCTCGATGAGTAGTGGACCATGAAATTGAGCTCCTCCCAGGAACGAAACCCCCTGCTAGAGCTCCTTACCACATGGCCTCGCCAAAGTTGGCCGAACTAAGAAAATAGTTAGATGAGCTGCTACAAGCTGGGTTCATCAGACCATCAAAGGTTCCTTTCAAAGCACCAGTGCTATTTCAAAAGAAGCATGATGGAAGTTTATGATTATGTGTTGACTATAGGGCCCTGAACAAAGTCACCGTAAGAAACAAATATCCCATCCCCCTTATAGCAGAATTTTTTGATCAATTGAGTCAAGCCAAGTACTTCTCCAAATTGGACCTGAGATCTGGCTACCATCAGGTCAGAATCGTTGAGGGAGATGAGCCAAAGACCACTTGTGTGACACGGTATAGTGCATTTGAATTTCTTGTTATGCCCTTTAGACTGACCAATGCTCCTGCCACATTTTGTACATTGATGAATCAGGTATTCCATGACTATCTAGACAAATTTGTAGTCATCTATTTAGACAATATAGTGGTATATAGCTCCATCTTGGAAGAACATCAAGAACACCTACACTAGGTATTTCAAAGATTACAGGACCACCAGTTATACGTAAAAAGGGAGAAGTGTGCATTTGCTCAGACCCAAATCCATTTTCTCGGTCACATTGTCGAACGTGGCTACATTCGAATGGACATGGAAAAGGTTGGGCCATCAAGGAGTGGACAACACCGAAGAACGTTAGTGAGCTTCGCTCATTTTTGGGACTAGCCAACTATTATAGAAGGATTGTGGAAGGGTATTCTCGCAAGACCACGACCCTCACGGAGCTATTGAAGAAGGAGCATAAATGGTGTTGGATGAGTGAGTGCCAGAAGGCTTTCAAGGGATTGAAAGATGTTATTATGAAGGATCCCATCTTAGCTCTCCCTGATATTAAAAAGCCTTTTGAAGTTTAGATGGATGCATCTGATTTTGCTATTGGAGGAGTGCTTTTGTAACAACATCAACGGGTAGCATTTGAAAGTAGGAAGCTAAGTGAAGCTGAAAGGAAATATACGACCCAAGAAAAAGAACTCTTGGTGGTGGTTCACTGCTTGAGGGCTTGGTGACATTACTTGTTGGGGTCACACTTTGTCATGAAGATAGACAATGCGACCGTTAGCCATTTTCTCACCCAACCAAGGCTTACGGCAAAACAAGCTAAGTGGTAAGAATTTTTAGTGGAGTTCGACTTTTGTTTTGAGCACACCACTGGAAAGAACAATCAAGTGGCCGATGCATTGAGCAGGCGAGCAGATTTAGTGGCCCTTAGAAGAATTGCCCCAATGGTGACTAGCAGAGCCACTATAGACATTCACAAGTTGAGTGGAGATCACTTAGGGAAGGACCCACAAGCTTGTGCCATCCTGAAGCTAGTGGAAGAAGGGAAGTCCAAGTACTTTTGGCAAGAAAATAGGATCTTATGGACTAAGAGGCCTCGAGTGTTTGTGCCAAGAGCAGAAGGTTTGAGACAGATGCTGATGAGGGAATGTCATGACACACCATGGGTGGGACACCCAGGCTGGCAACGCACTTTGGCATTATTAAAATAGGGATACTATTGGCCTCACATGCGACAAGATGTGATGGATTGTATGAAGACTTGCCTCATTTGCCAACAAGACAAGGTTGAAAGAAGAAAACCTGCAGGCATGCTTGAACCACTACCAGTACCCGCCAAACCGAGGGAAAGCATCTCCTTCGATTTAATTTCAAGCCTACCCAAGGTTGGTGACCTTGGAGCTATTTTGGTGGTGATTGACCGATTCTCTAAGTACACCACATTCATTCCCGCTCATAAGTATTGCACAGCAGAAGACACAGCTCGACTATTGTTCAAACATGTGGTCAAATACTGGGGCCTCCCTCAAAACATTGTTAACGATCGAGATCCGAGATTCACGGGGTCCTTCTGGAGAGAACTTTTCAAGATATTGGGGTCCCAACTCAACATCTCCTTAAGTTATCACCCTCAAACCGATGGTCAAACGAAACGGTTCAATAGATTATTAGAGGAATACTTGAGGCACTTTGTTCAAGCCAATCAGAAAGACTGGCCTTCATTATTGGACATGGCTCAACTCTACTTTAATTCCAACAAAAGCTCTTCCACCAATAAGAGCCTATTTGAGGTGGTCACCAGACAATTACCAAGGCTACCCCACACTTCCTTGGAACAATATAGAGGAAAGAATCCGAGAGCCTTTAATCTCAGCAAGGAGTGGAAACAAAACACAAAGATTGCACAAGCCTACCTGGAGAAAGCATCAAAATGGATGAAAAAATGGGCAGACAAGGGTCGTAGGGCTCAGCAATTTCAAGTTAGTGATTTGGTTCTTGTTCGACTAGTTCCTGAATAAACTAGGTTCTTGAGAAAGAGAGATCATAGACTGGTGCACAAATATGAAGGTCCAGTAAGGGTCCTTTCCAAGGTGGGGAATGCTTCTTACAAAATCGAGCTACCAAAGTGGATGAAAGTGCACCCAGTATTTCATGTGAGCAACCTGAAACCTTTCCATGTAGATCCTACAGATGCTAGCCAAAGGGAGCCAACCAAAGCTACCATCACCATGAAGCCACCCTCAGAGCGTCGAGTCGAAGAGATCTTATTTGACAAGGAAACCAAGATATCTCGAAGACTAGTTTGGGAGTACTTAGTGAAGTGGGAGGGATTAGGACTAGAAGAAACTAGCTGGGAGAGAGAACACGACCTCCAGAGATTTCAAAGGAAGATCAAAGAATTTCAAGCCAGCAAGTCGACGAGGACGTCGATAGAATAGGTGGGGGAGGATGTCATGAGCCAACCTTGTATAGGGCCATGATCGGGACTTAAGTTGCCATAAGCGGGACTTAAGTTGCCATAAGCCACCCATGTATAGGGCCATGGCTGGGTAGATCCCTTGTGCTAGGAAAAGTGTCCCTATTTCAAACATTGTAATGGTTACAGGTAGCATAGCTCTAAAATCTCTAAGGCTCTTTAGGGGGGTGAGCCGATAGCATAGTGTTGGGTTGTCTCGTCGATTGCTATGATAGCCTAGGCCACCCACCAAGGGTTGCCCCCTAGCCCTGGTGATGGTGGGAGGTCCCGATGTATGATTCCCGACTATAATAAAACTCACCTCGATTGAATGTCCCGATTGTTGCCTCGATGTGTTTTTCTTTTTCTCGATGCGAATATGCCTTCTTATGTGTGTGCTTGAGATCGATCTTGATATATTGTGTCTTATTGTGAATGCTTGGGACTAACAATGGCTTATGGTTATTTGTTCAGATATCGATCTATTGAAGGCTGACTTGGTTGGGAGCGCCCATTCAAGTGCCGCACGGTCTATTGTTTGCTGAGAGAAAGCTTAGTTCGTGACACCGGGGACCGGCCCGGTCCCCCTCTGCGTGCTGTAGCTCCCGCTGCCACAACCCTCGATCCGACTAGGGCTTAGACATGGAATGAACTCCCTATGACTAAGCCAACCCACGAAACGGGCGTGCAGGCACTCAGTCGGTCGGAGAGACATAATGCACAAGCCGGGGATCGACCCGATCTCCCCTACGTGCTATCGATCCTACTACCGCAACCCTCGGTCCGGTCCGATCTTAGACTGGGAATGGACTCTGTATGCTTAGACTGGGGATGAATTCCATATGCCTAAGTCAACCCACGAAATGAGCGTGCGGGTGCTCAACCGACCGGAGAGGCAGGATGCGCAAGCCCGGGGACTCAAACCCGCGGTGGGTAGGTGCGGTTCAAGTATATCTCATATTTCTGTCCATGCCAATGCCATTTTTATGCCATGTAATCATACATGGTCCTGAAGCCTTCATTGTGAGTTTCATGGCAAGACGACCCATTTCTATTTTCACGATTTCAAAACTTTTACGGTTCGGATTTTTTAAATTTTGGTTTAGAAGAGTTATTGTCCCCAAATTTGCTAGAGGTGTATCCTTGTATTTTTGTTGGCATGCCACAAAAACATTCAGCCTAAAACTCGAAGTGGAGAAGATTTTGTGACTGTTGAAAAAAGTGTCCCCATTTCAGACCACTTTTAATGGCTACTGGCCAGCCAAACCTATACAATCTCAAATGCACTTTAAGGGGGTGTGAGTTCTTGAGGTTTGATGAAGGATAGGAGGCCAATATAAGGGCCAAGTACCAGCACCCATCGTACATCATGTGCGCACACCCCTCGGCCCCCCCAATGCCATCGATTAGGCTCTCCGGCGATGCTGCCTCAGGCGAAAAAAATGCGGCACCAGCACATGCCCGAGCCCAGCATGTGCACCATGGCTCAAAATCTTAGATTGGGAATGAACTCCGGATGCTTAGACATGGAATGAACTCCGTATGCCTAAGCCAACCCATGAAACGAGCGTGCGGGCGCTCAGCCCACCGGAGAGGCAGAATGCGCAAGCCGGGGATCGGCCCAGTCCTCCCCCAACGTGCTGTTGATCCTACTGCCACAACCCTCGGTCCAGTCTGATCTTAGACTGGGAATGAACTCCGTATGCATAAGTCAATCCACGAAATGAGCGTACGGGCGCTCAGCCGACTGGAGAGGTAGGATGCGCAAGCCGGGGATCGAACGGGTGGTAGGTGGGTTCAAGTACATCTTCATATTTCTGTCATGCCAATGCCATTTTTATGGCACGCACTTCATAAAATCCCCCTAAGTTCATGGAGGTTGTGGCAAGACGACCCATTCTATTTTCACGCATTTTTCAAACTGAGCGTCAGGCTCTTTTAAAATTTTTTTAGAAAGAGTTTTGTCCCCAAATTTGGTAGAGGTGATCCTTGTATTTTTTTTGGCATGCACAAAAAAATTCAGCTAAAAACTCGAAGTGGAGAAGATTTTGTGACTGTTTGAAAAAAGTGTCCCCATTTCAGACACTTTAATGGCTACTGGCAGCAAACCTATACAATCTCAAATGCTCTTTAAGGGGGTGTGAGTTCTTAAGGTTTGATGAAGGATAGGAGGCCAATATAAGGGCCAAGTACCACCACCCATTGCACATCATGTGCGCACACCCCCCGACCCCCCCAATGCCATCGATTAGGCTCTCCAACAATGCTGCCTCGGGCGAAAAAAATGCGGCACCAGCACATGCCCGAGCCTAGCATGTGCACTGTGGCTCAAAATCTTAGACTGGGAATGAACAACATATGCTTAGACATGGAATGAACTCCGTATGCTCAGCCCACCGGAGAGGTAGAATGCGCAAGCCAGGGATCGGCCCAATCTTCCCCCAGCGTGCTGTTGATCCAGCTACCACAACCCTCGATCCGGTCTGATCTTATACTGGGAATGAACTCCGTATGCATAAGTCAACCCACGAAATGAGCGTGCGGGCACTTAGCCAGCCGAAGAGGCGTAATGCATAAGTCGGGGACCAACTCGATCCCCCTCTGCGTGCTGCCAGTCCCGCAGCCACAACCCTCGGTCCGGGTGGGGTTTAGACATGGAATGAACTCCCTATGCCTAAGCCAACCCACAAAATGGGCATGCGTGCACTCAACCGACTGAAGAGGTAGAATACGCAAGCCGGGGATCAGTCTGGTCCCCCCTGCGAGCTGTCGATCCTACTGCCACAACCTTCGATCCGGTCCGATCTTAGCCTGGGAATGAACTCATATGCTTAGACTAGGGATGAACTCCGTATACCTTAGTCAACCCATGAAACGAGCGTGCGGGGGCTCAACCAGCTGAAGAGGCATAATGCGCAAGCCGGGGATCAGCCTGGTCCCCCTATGCGTGCTACCGATCCCGCTGTCGATCCTGCTGCCACAACCCTTGGTCCGGCTGGGGCTTAGACATGGAATGAACTCCATATGCCTAAGCCAACCCACGAAATGAGCGTATAGGTGCTCAGCCAGCCAAAGAGGCAGAACGCGCAAGCTGAGGATCGGTCTGGTCCCCCCTGTGTGCTGTCGTTCCTGCTGTTGGACCTACTGCTGCAACCCTCGGTCTGGTCCGATCTTATACTGGGAATAAACTCCGTATGCTTAGACATGGAATGAACTCCGTATGCCTAAACCAACCCACGAAATGAGCATGCGGGCACTCAACCGACTGGAGAGGTAGAATGCGTAAGTCGGGGATCGGCCAAGTCCCTCCTACGTGCTATTGATCCTGCTACTGCAACCCTCGATCCCATCTGATCTTAGATTGGGAATGAACTCTGTATGCCTATGTCAAACCACGAAACAAGCGTGCGGGCACTGAGCCGGTCAGAGAGGCATAATGCACAAGCCAGGGATCGACTCGATCCCTCTCTGCGTGCTGCCGATCCCGCTGCCACAACCCTCGGTCCGACTAGGGCTTAGACATGGAATGAACTCCCTATCCCTAAGCCAACCCACGAAACGGGCGTACGGGCACTTAATCGGCCGGAGAGGCAGAATGCGCAAGCCGGGGATCGGCTTGGTCTCTGCTGCATGCTGCCGATCCTACTGCTGCAACCCTTGGTCGGATCCGATGTTAGACTGGGAATGAACTCTGTATGCTTAGACTAGGGATGAACTCCGTATGCGTAAGTCAACCCACGAAATGAGCGTGCGGGCGTTCAACCGACCAGAGAGGCAGGATGCACAAGCGGAGGATCGAACAGGTGGTAGGTGGGTTCAAGCACATCCTCATATTTCTGCCATGCCAATGCAATTTTTATGGCTTGTAAATTCATACAATGGTCCCCTAAGCCTTCATGTGATATTTCGTGGCAAGATGACCCATTTTTTATTTTTCACGATTTTGAAAACTTTTTGCGGTTCGGGATTTTTAAAAATTTTTTTAGAAAGAGTTTTGTCCCCAAATTTGGTAGAGGTGATCCTTGTATTTTTGTTGGCATGCATAAAAAAATTCAGCCAAAAACTCAAAGTGGAGAAGATTTTGGGATCGTTTGAAAAAAGTGTCCCCATTTCAGACACTTTAATGGCTACTGGCAGCAAGCCTATAAAATCTCAAATGCTCTTTAAGGAGGTGTGAGTTCTCGATGTTTGATGAGGGATAAGGGGCCAATATAAGGGCCAAGTACCAGCACCCATCGCACATCATGTGTGCACACCCCTCGGCCCCCCCAATCATCGGAACCCCCAATGCCGTCGGTTAGACTCTCCGACGATGCTCCGACGATGGTGCCCCGAGCGAAAAAAATACGACACCAACACATGCCCGAGCCCAGCATATGCACCGTGGCTCAAAATATTAGACTGGGAATGAACTCCGTATGCTTAGACATGGAATGAATTCCGTATGCCTAAGCCAACTGATGAAACGAGCGTGCGGGTGCTCAGCCTGTCAGAGAGGCAGAATCCGCAAGTTGGGGATCGGCCCGAACCCCCCTGTATGCTATCAATCCTGCTATTGTAACCCTCCATCCGGTCTGATCTTAGACTGGGAATGAACTCCATATGCATAAGTCAACCCACGAAACGACCGTGCGGGCGTTGAGCCGATCGAAGAGGCATAATGCGTTGGCCGGGGATCGGCCCGATCCCCCTCTATGTGCAGCCGGTCTCGCTGCCACAACCCTCGGTCTGGCTGTGGCTTAGACATGGAATGAACTCCCTATGCCTAAGCCAACCCATGAAACGGGCGTGCGGGCACTCAGCCAACTAGAGAGGCAGAATGTGCAAGTCGGGGATCAGCCCGATCCCCCCTACGTGTTGTCGATCCTGCTGCCGCAACCCTCGGTCCGGTCTAATCTTAGACTGGGAATGAACTCTGTATGCTTAGACTTTGGATGAACTCCGTATGCCTAAGTCAAACCACAAAACGAGCGTGCGAGTGCTCAGTCGAATGGAGAGGTCGATTGGAAAGGCATAATGTGCAAGCCGGGGATCAGCCTGCTCCCCCTCTGCGTCCTGCCTATTTCGCTGTTGGTCCTGCTGCCACAACCCTCGGTCTGATTGGGGCTTAGACATAGAATGAACTCCGTATGCCTAAGCCAACCCACGAAATGAACGTACGGGCGCTCAGTCGACCAAAGAGTCAGAATGCGCAAGCCAAGGATCGGCCCGATCCCCCCTACGTGTTGCCGATCCTGCTGCTGGTCCTACTATCACAACCCTCGGTCCGGTCTGATCTTAGACTGGGAATGAACTCCGTATGACTAAGTTAACCCACAAAACGAGCGTGCGGGCGCTGAGCCAGTCGGAGACGCGTAATACGTAAGTCGAGGATCGGCCTGGTCCCCCTCTGCATGCTGTCGGTCCCGTTGCCACAACCCTTGGTTCGACTGGGGCTTAGACATGGAATGAACTCCCTATGCCTAAGCCAATCCACAAAACGGGCATGCGAGCGTTCATCCGGCCAAAGAGGCAGAATGCGCAAGCCGGGGATCGGCTCGGTCCCTCTTGCGTGCTGTCGATCCTACTGTCGCAACCCTCGGTTTGGTCCGATGTTAGACTGGGAATGAACTTCGTATGCAGAAGTCAACCCACGAAATGAGCGTACGAGCGTTGAGCCGATCGAAGAGGCATAATGCGCAAGTCGAGGACCAACCCGGTCCCTCTCTGCGTGCTGCCAGTCCCGCTGCCATAACCCTCGGTCTGGCTAGGGCTTAGACATGGAATGAACTCCCTATGCCTAAGCCAACCCACAAAACGGGTGTGCGAGAGTTCATCCGATCGAAGAGGCAGAATGCGCAAGTCGGGGATCGGCCCGATCCCTCTTGCGTGCTGTCGATCCTGCTGTAGCAACCCTCGGTCCGGTCCGATCTTAGACTGGGAATGAACTCCGTATGCAGAAGTCAACCCATGAAACGAGCGTGCGGGTGCTGAACCGGTCTAAGAGGCATAATGCGCAAGCCGGGGATCAGCCCGGTCCCTCTCTGCGTGCTGCCAATCCCGCTGCCATAACCCTCGATCCGACTGTGGCTTAGACATGGAATGAACTCCTATGCCTAAGCCAACCCACGAAACGGGAGTGCGGGCGCTTAGCCAGCCGGAGAGGCAGAATGCGAAAGTTGGGGACTGGCCCGGTCCCCCTTGCGTGCTGTCGATCCTGCTACCGCAACCCTCAGTCCAGTTCGATCTTAGACTGGGAATTAACTCCGTATGCTTAGACTAGGGATGAACTCCGTATGCCTAAGTCAACCCATGAAACGATCGTGCGAGCACTCAGCCAATCGAAGAGGCTGGTCAGAAAGGCATAATACGCAAGCCAGGATCAGCCCGGTTCCCCTCCACGTGCTGTCGATCCCGCTGTCGATCTTTCTGCCACAACCTTTGGTCCGGTTGGGGCCTCGACATGGAATGAACTCCGTATGCCTAAGCCAACCCACGAAATGAACGTGCGGGCGCTCAACCGACCGGAGAGGCAGAATACACAAGCCGGGGATCAGTCCGGTTCTTCTCTATATGCTGTCGATCCTGCTGCTGGTCCTGTCGCCGTAACCCTCGGTCCAGTCTGATCTTAGACTGGGAATGAACTCCGTATGCTTAGACACAGAATGAACTCCGTATGCCTGAGCCAACCCATGAAATGAGCGTGCGGGATCTCAGCTGACTGGAGAGGCAAAATGCACAAGCCAGGGATCGGCTGGATCCCCCCTGCGTGCTATCGATCCTGCTGCCGCAACCCTCGGTCTGGCTTGGGCTTAGACATGGAATGAACTCCCTATGCCTAAGCCAACCCACAAAATGAGCGTGTAGGCGCTCAGTCGACCGGAGAGGTAGAATGCATAAGCCAGGGATCGGCTAGGTCCCTCCTGCGTACTGTCGATCCTGCTGCCACAACCCTCGGTCCGGCTCGGCCTTAGACATGGAATGAACTCCGTATGCCTAAGCCAACCCACAAAATGAGCGTACGAGTGCTCAGTCGGCCGAAGAGGCAGAATGCGTAAGCCGAGGATCGGTCTAGTCCCCCCCTTCGTGCTGTCGACCCTGCTGCTGGTCCTACTGCCACAACCCTCGATTCGGTCCTATCTTAGATTGGGAATGAACTCCGTATGCTTAGACATGGAATGAACTTCGTATGCCTAAGCCAACCCACGAAACGAGCGTGCGGGCGCTCAGCCGATCGGAGAGGCAGAATGCATATGTCGGGGACCGGCCCGATCCCCCCTACATGCTATCGATCTTGCTGTTGCAACCCACGGTCCGGTTCGATCTTAGACTGGGAATGAACTCCGTATGCCTAAGTCAACCTACGAAACGAGCATGCGGGCCCTAAGCCTGCAGGAGAGGCATAATACGCAAGTCAGGGATCGGCTCGGTCCCCCTCTGCGTGCTGCCGGTCCCGCTACCACAACCCTCAGTCTGGCTGGGGCTTAGACTTGGAATGAACTCCCTATGCCTAAGCCAAGCAATCAAACGGGCGTGCGGGCGCTCAGTCGACTGGAGAGGTTGAATGCGTAAGCCGGGGATCGGCCCGATCCCTCTTACGTGCTGTCGATCCTGCTACCATAACCCTCGATCCGATCCGATCTTAGACTGGGATTGAACTCCGTATGCTTAGACTGGGGATGAACTTTGTATGCCTAAGTCAACCAACAAAACGAGCATGCGGGCGTTCAGCGACCAGAGAGGCAGGATGCGTAAGCTGGGGATCGAACGGGTGGTAGGTGGATTCAAGCACATCTTCATATTTCTGCATGCCAATGCCATTTTTATGGCTTGTAAATTCAAACAATGGTCCCCTAAGCCTTCATGTGAAGTTTCGTGGCAAGACGACCCGTTTTTTATTTTTCACGATTTTTGAAACTTTTTACGGTTCGAGATTTTTTGATCGTTTCAAAAATTTATCCCTATTTTAGACACTTTAATGGCTACTAGCAGCAAACCTATAAAATCACAAATGCTCTTTAAGGGGGTATGAGTTCTCGACGTTTGATGAGGGATAAGGGGCCAATATAAGGGCCAAGTACTAGCACCCATCGCACATCATGTGCGCACATCCCCCGGCCCCCCTAATCGTCGGAACCCCCAATATCGTCGGTTAGGCTCTCCGGTGATGTTCTGACGATGCTCCGACGATGGTGCCCCGGGTAAAAAAAATACGGCACCAGCACATGCCCGAGCCCAGCATGTGCACCATGGCTCAAAATCTTAGACCGGGAATGAACTCTGTATGCTTAGACATGGAATGAACTCCGTATGCCTAAGCTAACTCACGAAACGAGCATGCGGGCACTCAGCCGGCTGGAGAGGCAAATTGCACAAGCCGGGGATTAGCCCGATGCCCCTTACGTGCTGTCAATCCTGCTGCAGCAACCCTCAGTCCAGTCCGATCTTAGACTGGGAATGAACTTCGTATGCATAAGTCAACCCATGAAACGGGCGTGCGCACACTAAGCCGGTCGAAGAAGCATAATGCGCAAGCCGAGGATCGGCTTGGTCCCTCTCTGTGTGCTGCCGGTCCCGCTACCACAACCCTCGGTTTGGCTAAGGCTTAGACATGGAATGAACTCCCTATGCCTAAGCCAACCCACGAAACGGGCGTGCGGGTGCTCAACCGGCCGGAGAGGAAGAATGCGTAAGCCGAAGATCGGCCCGATCCCCCTTGCGTGCTGCTAATCCTGCTGCTACAACCTTCGGTTCGATCCGATCTTAGATTTGGAATGAACTTCGTATGCTTAGAGTGAGCGTGCGGGTGCTCAACCGACAGGAGAGGCCGGTCGGAGAGGCATAATGTCAAGTCGGGGATCAGCCCGGTCCCCCTCTGCGTGCTACCGATCCCACTGTCGGTCCTGCTACCACAACCCTCGGTCTGACCTGGGCTTAGACATGTAATGAACTCCGTATGCCTAAGCCAACCCATGAAACGAGCGTGCGGGCACTCAGTCGATTGGAGAGGTAGAATGTGCATGTCGGGGATCGGCCCGGTCCCTCCTGCATGCTGTAGGTCTTACTACCGTAACCCTTGATCTAATCTGATCTTAGACTGGCAATGAACTCCTTATGCATAAGTCAACCCACGAAAGGAGTGTTCGAACATTGAGCCGGCCGAAGAGGCATAATACGCAAGCCGAGGATTGACCTGGTCCCCTTCTGCGTACTGTCGGTCCCGCTGCCACATCTCTCGGTCTGGCTGGGGCTTAGACATGGAATGAACTCCCTATCCCTAAGCCAACGCACGAAACGGGTGTGCGGGTGCTTAGCCGACTGGAGGGGCAGAATGCGTAAGCCAGGGATCAGCCCAGTATCCCCTGTGAGCTACCGATCCTACTGATGCAAGCCTCTGTCTGGTCCGCTCTTAGACTAGGAATGAACTCCGTATGCTTAGACTAGGGATGAACTCCGTATTCCTAAGTCAACCCATGAAATGAGTGTGCAAGCGCTCAACCGGTCGGAGAGGCCGATCGGAGAGGCATAATGCGTAAGTCAAAGATCGGCCTGGTCCCCCTCTGAATGCTGTCGATCCCGCTGTTGGTCTTGCTGCCACAACCCTCGGTCTGGCTGGGGCTTAGACATGGAATAAACTTCGTATGCACGAATGCACCAACCCACGAATCAAGTGCGCTAGCACTCAGCTGGTCGAAGAGGCAGAATGCGAAAGCTGGGGATCGGACCAGTCCCCCCTACGTGCTGTCGATCCTACTGTCGCAACCTTCGATTCGGTCTGATCTTAGACTGGGAATGAACTCCGTATGCATAAGTCAACCCACGAAACGAGCGTACGGGCGTTGAACCGACCGAAGAGGCATAATCCGCAAGCTGAGGATCGGCCCAATCCCCCTCTACGTGCTGCTGGTCCGGCTTCCACAACCCTCGGTCCGGCTGGGGCTTAGACATGGAATGAACTCCCGATGCCTAAGCCAACCCATGAAACGGGCGTGCGGGCGCTCAGTCGATCGGAGAGGTAGAATACGCAAGCCGGGGATCAGCCCGATCCCCCCTGCGTGCTGTCAATCTTGCTACTGTAACCTTCGGTCCGGTCTGATCTTAGACTGAGAATGAACTTCGTATGCTTAGACTAGGGATGAACTCCGTATGTTGAAGTCAACCCATGAAACAAGTGTGCGGGCGCTTAACCGACCGGAGAGGCATAATGCACAAGTTGAGGATCAGCCCGATCCCCCTCTACGTGCTGCCGATCCCACTATCGGTCCTGTTACCACAACCCTTGGTCCGGCTAGGGCTTAGACATGGAATGAACTCCGTATGCCTAAGCCAACCCACGAAATGAGCGTGCGGGCGCTCAGCTGGCCGGAGAGGTAGAATGCACAAGTCGAGGATCGGTTTGGTCCCCCCTGCGTGTTGCCAATCCTGCTATCGTAACCTTCGATCCGATTCGATCTTAGACTGGGAATGAACTCTGTATGCATAAATCAACCCACGAAACGAGTGTGCGATCGCTAAGCTGACCGAAAAGGCATAATGCGTAAGTCGAAGATCGGTCTGGTCCCCTTCTGCATGCTGTCGATCCCGCTACCACAACCCTCAGTCCGACTAGGGCATAGACATGGAATCAACTCCCTATGCCTATGCCAACCCACGAAACGGGCGTGCGGGCGCTCAGCCGCCTGGAGAGGCAAAATGCGCAAGCCGGGGACCTGCCTGGTCCCCCTGCGTGCTGTTGATCCTACTGTCGCAACCCTCCGTCCGGTCTGATCTTAGACTGGGAATGAACTCTGTATGCTTAGATTGGGGATGAACTCCGTATGCCTAAGTCAACCCACGAAATGAGCGTGCGGGCACTCAACTGGCCGAAGAGGCATAATGCGTAAGCTGGGGATCAGTACGGTCCCCCTCTACGTGCTGTCGATCCTGCTACCGATCCTGCTGCCACAACCCTCAGTCCGACTGGGGTTTAGACATGGAATGAACTCCGTATGCCTAAACCAACCCACAAAATAGGCGTGTCGGTGCTCAACCGGCCAGAGAGGCGGAATACGCAAGCCGGGTATCGGCCCGATCCCCCCTGTGTGTTTTCGATCCTACTGCCGCAACCCTCGATCCGGTCCAGTCTTAAAGATGGAATGAACTCCGTATGCTTAGACATGGAATGAAATCCGTATGCCTAAGCCAACCCATGAAACGAACGTGCGGTCACCAGTTGGTCGGAGAGGTAGAATGCGCAAGCCAGGGATTGGCCTAGTCCCCCCTGCGTGCTGTCAATCCTACTGCCACAACCCTAGGTTTCGTCCGATCTTGGGCTGGGAATGATCTCCATAAGCCTAAGTCAACCCACGAAATGAGCGTGCGGGTGCTGAGCTGGCCGAAAAGGCATAATGAGCAAGTCGGGGATTGGCCCGGTCCCCCTCTATGTGTTGTCAGTCCAGCTGCCACAACCCTCGGTTCAGCTGGGGCTTAGACATGCAATGAACTCCCTATGCCTACGCCATCCCACGAAACGGGCGTGTAGGGCGCTCAGCCGATCGAAGAGGCAGAATGCGCAAGTCGGGGATCGGCCTGATCCCCCCTGCGTGCTATCGCAACCCTCAGTCTGGTCTGATCTTAGACTGGGAATGAACTCCGTATGCTTAGATTAGGGATGAACTTCGTATGCCCACGTCAACCCATGAAACGAGCGTACGGGCACTCAACCGATTGGAGAGGCATAATACACAAGTGGGGGATCAACCTGGTCCCTCTTTGCGTGTTGCCGATCCCGTTGTTGGTCCTGCTGCCACAACCCTCGATCCAACTGGGGCTTAGACATGGAATGAACTCCGTATGCCTAAGCCAACCCACGAAACGAGCCTGCGGGCGCTCAGCCAGTCGAAGAGGTAGAATGCGTAAGCAGGGGATCGGCTCGATCCCTCCTTACGTACTGCTGGTCCTGTTGCTGTAACCCTCGGTCCGGTCTGATCGTAGACTGGGAATGAACTTCGTATGCTTAGACTTGGAATGAACTCCGTATGCCTAAGCCAACCCACAAAACGAGCGTGCGGGCGCTCAGTTGGCCGGAGAGGCAGAATGCGCAAGCCAGGGATCGGCTCGATCCCCCTTGCGTGCTGTCGATCCTATTGCCGCAACCCTCGGTCTGGTCTGATCTTAGACTGGGAATGAACTCCGTACGCCTAAGTCAACCTACAAAATGAGAATGCAGGCACTGAGCCAGCAGGAGAGGCATAATACGTAAGCCAGGGATCGGTCCGATCCCCCTCTGCGTGCTGCCCATCCTGCTGCCACAACCCTCGGTCCGGCAGGGGCTTAGACATGGAATGAACTCCCTATGCCTAAGCTAACCCATGAAACGGGTGTGCGGGCGCTCAGTCGGTCGGAGAGGTAGAATGCGCAAGCCAGGGATTGGCCCAATCCCCCCTGCGTGCTGCCGATCCTGCTGCCACAACCCTCGGTCCGATCTAATCTTAGATTGGGAATGAACTCCGTATGCTTAGACTGGGGATGAACTCCGTATGCCTAAGTAAACCCACGAAATGAGCGTGCGAGCGCTCAGCCGACAGGAGAGGCCGGTCGGAGAGGCATAATGCGCAAGTCGGGGATCAGCCTGGTCCCTCTCGGCATGCTGTCGATCCCACTGCTGGTCCTACTACCACAACCCTCGGTCCGACTGGGGCTTAGACATGGAATGAACTCCCTATGCCTAAGCCAACCCATGAAACGGGCGTGCGGGCGCTTAGCCGATCAGAGAGGTAGAATGCACAAGCTAGGGATTGGCCCAATCCCCCCTGCGTGCTACCCATCCTGCTGCCACAACCCTCAGTCTGATCTGATCTTAGACTGGGAATAAACTCCGTATGCTTAGACTGGGGATGAACTCCGTATGCCTAAGTAAACCCACGAAACGAGCGTGCGAGCGCTCAACCGACAGGAGAGGCTGACCAGAGAGGCATAATGCGAAGGTCAGGGATCAGCCTGGTCCCCCACGACATGCTGTCGATCCCGCTGCTGGTCATACTGCTACAACCCTCAGTCCGGCTGGGGCTTAGACATGGAATGAACTCCGTATGCCTAAGCCAACCCATGAATCGAACGCGCGAGCACTCAGCTGGCCGAAAAGGCAAAATGCGTAAGCCGGTGATCGAACCAGTCCCCCTTGCGTGCTGTCGATCCTACTATCGCAACCCTTGGTCTGATCCGATCTTAGACTGGAAATGAACTCCGTATGCATAAGTCAACCCACGAAACGAGCGTGCGGGTGCTGAGCCGATCGAAGAGGCATAATGCGCAAGCTGAGGATCGACCCGATCCCCCTCTGCGTGCTGCTGGTCCCATTGCCACAACCCCCGGTCTGGCTGGGGCTTAGACATGGAATGAACGTCCGATGCCTAAGCCAACCCACAAAATGGGCGTACGGGCGCTCAGTCAGTCAGAGAGCCAGAATGCACAAGTCGGGGATCAGCTCGGTCCCCTCTACGTGCTTTCGATCTTGCTGCCGTAACCCTCGGTCTGATCCGATCTTAGATTGAGAATGAACTTCATATGCTTAGACTAGGGATGAACTCCGTATGCCGAAGTCAACCCATGAAACGAGCGTGCGGGTGCTCAGCCGGTCGAAGAGGCATAATGCGCAAGCTGGGGATCAGCCCGGTCCCCCTTTACGTGCTGTCGATCTCGTTATCGGTCCTGCTACCACAACCCTTAGTCCGACTGGGGCTTAGACATGGAATGAACTCTGTATGCCTAAGCCAACCCATGAAACGAGCGTGTGGGCGCTCAGCTGGCCGGAGAGGCAGAATGCGTAAGTCAAGGATTAGCCCGATCCCCCCCTACGTGCTGTGATCCTACTATCGCAACCTTTGGTCCAGTTTGATCTTAGACTGGGAATGAACTCTGTATGCATAAGTCAACCCAGGAAACGAGCGTGCAGATGCTAAGCCAGCCGAAAAGGCATAATGCGCAAGCCGGAGATCGGCCTGGTCACCTTCTGCGTGCTGCCGATCCCGCTGCCACAACCCTCGATCCGACTGGGGCTTAGACATGGAATCAACTCCCTATGCCTAAGCCAACCCACGAATCGGGCGTGCGGGCGCTCAACCACCCGGAGAGGCAGAATGCGTAAGTCGGGGACCTGCCCGGTCCCTTTGCGTGCTGTCGATCCTACTACCGTAACCCTCGATCCAGTCCGATCTTAGACTAGGAATGAACTCTGTATGCTTAGACTAGGGATGAACTCCGTATGCCTAAGTCAACCCATGAAACGAGCGTGTGGGCGCTCAACCGATCGGAGAGGCATAATGCGTAAGCTGGGGATCAACACGATCCCCCTCTGCGTGCTGTCGATCTCGCTGCCAGTCCTGCTGCCACAACCCTCAGTCCGACTGGGGCTTAGACATGGAATGAACTCCGTATGCCTAAACCAACCCACAAAAAGAGCGTGCCGGTACTCAGCTGGTCAGAGAGGCAGAATGCACAAGTCGGGTATCGGCCTGATCCCCCTACGTGCTGCCGATCCTGCTGCCGCAACCCTCGGTCCGGTCCGATCTTAGATTGAGAATGAACTCCATATGCTTAGACATAGAATGAACTCCGAATGCCTAAGCCAACCCATGAAACGAGTGTGCGGCCGCCAGTCAGTCGGAGAGGTAGAATGCGCAAGCTAGGGATTGGCCCGGTCCCCCCTGCGTGCTGTCAATCCTACTGCCACAATCCTAGGTCCGGTCTGATCTTGGGCTGGGAATGATCTCCGTAAGCCTAAGTCAACCCATGAAATGAGCGTGTCGGTGCTGAGCCGACTGAAAAGGCATAATGAGCAAGTCGAGGATAGGCCTGGTCCCCCTCTACGTATTGTCAGTCCCGCTGCCACAACCCTCGATTCAGCTGGGGCTTAGACATGCAATGAACTCCCTATGCCTAAGCCAACCCATGAAATGGGCGTGCAGGGTACTCAGTCGATCGGAGAGGCAGAATACGCAAGATAGGGATTGGCCCGGTCCCCCTTGCGTGCTATCGTAACCCTCAGTCCTGTCCGATCTTAGACTGCGAATGAACTTTGTATGCTTAGATTAGGGATGAACTTCGTATGCCTACGTCATCCCACAAAACGAGTGTCCGGGCGCTCAATCGGCCGAAAAGGCATAATGTGCAAGCCAGGGATCAGCCCGGTCCCCCTCTGCATGCTGTCGATCCCGCTGCCGGTCCTGCTACCACAACCCTCGATCCGACTGGGGCTTAGACATGGAATGAACTCCATATGCCTAAGCCAACCCACGAAATGAGCGTACGGGTGCTCAACCGGCCAGAGAGGTAGAATGCACAAGCCGAGGATCGGCTCGGTCCCTCCTTGCCTGTTGCTGGTCCTGCTGCTGCAACCCTCGATCCGGTCCGATCGTAGACTGGGAATGAACTCCGTATGCTTAGACATGGAATGAACTCTGTATGCCTAAGCCAACCCACAAAACGAGCGTGCGGGCGCTCAGCTGGCCGGAGAGGCAGAATGCGCAAGCTGGAGACTGGCCCGGTCCCCCTTACGTGCTGTCAATCCTGCTACCGCAACCCTTGATCTGGTCTGATCTTAGACTGAAATGAACTCCGTACACCTAAGTCAACCCACGAAATGAGCGTGCGGGCGTTGAGCCAGCCAGAGAGGCATAATACGCAAGGCAGGGATCGGTTCGGTCCCCCTCTACGTGCTGCCAGTCTCGCTGCCACAACCCTCGGTCCGACTGGGGCTTAGACATGGAATGAACTCGCTATGCCTAAGCCAACCCATGAAACGGGCGTGCGGGCGCTCACCCGATCGGAGAGGCAGAATGCGTAAGTCGGGGATTGGCCCAGTCCCCCTGCGTGCTGCCGATCCTACTGCCGCAACCCTCGGTTCGGTTTGATCTTAGACTGGGAATGAACTCCACATGCTTAGACTGGGGATGAACTCCGTATGCCTAAGTCAACCCACAAAACGAGCATGCGGGTGCTCAGCCGACAAGGGAGGCAGGATGCGCAAGTCGAGGATCGAATGGGTGGGAGGTTGGTTCAAGCACATCTTCATCTTTCTGCCCTACCAATGCCATTTTTATGGCTTGTAAATTTGTACAATGGTCCCCTAAGCCTTCATGTGAAGTTTCATGGCAAGACGACCCGTTTTCTAATTTTCATGATTTTTGAAACATTTTGCGGTTCAGGATTTTTTAAAAATTTTTTAGGAAGTATTTTGTCCCCCATTTTGGTAGAGGTGATCCTTGTATTTTTTTTGGCCTGCATAAAAAAATTCAGCTAAAAACTCGAAGTGGAGAAGATTTTGTGACCGTTTAAAAAAAGTGTCCCCATTTCAGACACTTTAATGGCTACTGGCAGCAAACCTATAAAATGTCAAATACTCTTTAAGGGGGTGTGAGTTCTCAAGGTTTGATAAGGGATAGGGGACCAATATAAGGGCCAAGTGTCATGCCCTAGGCGAGCGCGCCAGGCACATTAGGCGCACCAGCAGGCAAGCCAGAGGTTGAGGCCCGCAGACCAGGCATGCTGGCTGGTATCTACGCGCAAAGCCTAGCAAACGAGTTCAGAATGCCCGCCTAACTTGCAGGCCAGCCCGTGAGACCAAGGCCTGGCATACATGCTGCCCGCACCATGTCCAGAAGGGCCCAAGGTGCTAGACATGCAAGGGAAGCTTCTGGAAGTAGGCAAGATCAGCAGCAGCATCCCGGTAGATTTGGTTGACCCTGAAAATCAGGAGTTAGCATCCTGATTGATTGTAATCTGTATAATCCCATGATTTTAGCCTTTATTCTAGGGATATTTCCATTAAGTGTAAGCTGGAGCCTCAACTATAAATAGAGGGCTGCTCCTCCCTCATTTGTACACCATCAAACACTTCTGTTTCAGTGAATACAAGAGCATTTCCAATTCTGCCTTCTTATCCTATTTCTCTTTAACTTGCGTAATCAGCCCTTCCTGTTGTTCTAGTGCCCGTACACTTGTGTTTTAGGCTGACTTAGGCATAAAGGAGGAGATTCCAAGCCTAAGGTCGCATGGTTTCTGAGTCTAAGGTCAGAGCCCATGACAGTTGGTATCAGAGCAAGTTCGATTCTGCGTGTTTGTGTTGTGCAGGTTAAAAGAGATGGCATCCCAAAGTGACGCTGCTAACCAACAACCAGAGGCCTAGGAGCATGGGCATGGAAGAGGGAGGAAAGCCAGTTCTAGAGATATCTGGTCTACCATGGACGGTAGGCTGGCCAAGGTGGAGGTGACCATGTGCGACATGGGGGAGAAGCTTGAAGGGGTAGAGACTCACATTGGATCGCTAGATTCCATAGGGGAAGAGATCCAAAGTGAGTTGCAAGCTGCTCTCAACAAAGGCTTGGACGTGTTCACCCAAAAGAATCAGACCTTGGAGGCTGAAGTGCTGACCTTGCACGATGGCATGGAGGCCATGCGCCAGTGGATGGAAGAGCTTACCAGTGAGCTCGTTGCTTGCAAGACTGCCATTGGGAATGGCATGTTTGCTGGAGTGTCCAAGTCCAGATTGGATGTCCCCAAGCCTAAGGAGTTCAAGGGGACTAGGGTGGCCAAGGAAGTAGATAACTACCTTTGAGGTATGGAGTAGTACTTCCAGGCCATGGGCATGCAAGACGAGGCGATAAAGGTAAGCACCGCTGCTATGTATCTCACTGATGTAGCCTTATTGTGGTAGAGGCGCAGGTGTGATGATGTCAGGCGTGGGAGCGCCAAGATTGGAACCTAGGCAGAGTTCCAAAAGGAGTTCAGAGAACAATTTTACCCAGAGTATGCTGATGATGAGGCACAGACAAAGTTGCGCAGGCTGAGCCAGCAAGGGGACATAAGGGAGTATGTCTAGAAATTCTCTGAACTGACGCTATAGATCTCAGATCTAGGTGAGAAGGACACCTTCTTTGCTTTCATGGATGGGCTAAAGTCATGGGTGAAGCATGAGCTACAAAGGAGAGGAGTTCAAGCCTCTGAACAAGTTCGAGTCTACCAAGCCCAAGGGTAAGGGCAGGGACGATAGGGATCGAAAGAAGCAGTCCAAGGGGAAGGACTGTGACCGGGAGTCCAAGGATGGAGACCGAGACCATTCAACCAAGGATGGCGAGAGAACCAGCAGGCAAGTGGAAAGCAAAAGGGGACCGAGAGCCACTAGCATGCTACCTATGTGGAGGGAGCCACATAGCGTGCAATTACCCACAGAACGGCAAGCTGGCTGCTATAGACAAGGACTCTGACGAGGAGCCAGAGTCAAGGGCAGCAAAGCTTGGGTCGTTGGTGCTCAATGCTGTCCAGAGTAAGGGAAGCAGCAAGCCAAAGGGCTTGATGTTTACGGATCTGATGGTTACGGGTTAGAAGGTGAGCGCACTGGTGCACACAGGTGCCTCACATCTTTTTATTTCAGGTGATAGAGCTCAAAAGCTCAAACTAAAGGTGCAAAAAAGGACTGGTACCATCAAAATGGTGAGCTCCAAGGAAGTTCCAACCATTGGAGTAGCGCAGAGAATGGAGTTGCAGCTTGGAGACTGGAAAGCAAGGAGACCATTGAGGTAATACCCCTTGATGACTATGAGTTTGTGATTGGGTTGGATTTCCTTGTTCAGATTAATGCCCTTCATGTGCCTTTTACCGATTGTGTTTGCATCTTGGATGCATGGTGCCAATGCCTAGTGCCATTGAAGAGAGGGTCTGGAGTTGGGTTGCGGGTGGTGTCAGCCATCCAATTTGCTAAGGCGGTAAGCAGACAAGAAGACACCTTCTTGGCAGCCCTTGAAATATGATAACAAGGAGAAGGAGACCGAGTCACCCTTAGAGGTGCTAAAGGTGCTGAAGACCTTTAGTGATGTGATGCCCATAAAGCTACCTAGCAAGCTACCACCTAAGAGGGAGGTGGATCACAAGATCGAGCTGGTGTCCGAGGCCAAGCCACTAGCTAGAGCCCCTTACCGAATGTTTCCACCAGAGTTGGAGGAGTTGAAGAAGTAGCTTAAAGAGTTAGTTGATGTTGGCTTCATCAGGCCATCGAAGGCACCCTATGGTGCACCGGTTCTATTTCAGTGCAAGCATGATGGGTCATTGTGGCTGTGCATAGACTACCGGGCTTTGAACAAGCTGACCATCAAGAACAAGTACCCCATCCCACTCATTGTGGACTTGTTCGATCAACTTGGGAGCGCAAGGTGGTTCACCAAGCTGGATTTGAGGTCAGGCTACTATCAAGTCAGGATCACGGAGAGAGATGAGCCAAAGACAGCATGTGTCACTCGGTATGGTTCGTATGAGTTCTTGGTGATGCCTTTCGGACTCACGAATGCCCCAGCAACATTCTGCACCCTTATGAATAAGGTACTTCAATCATTCCTTGATCGGTTTATTATGGTTTATTTGGATGACATTGTGATCTACAGCCAGACTTTGAGAGAGCATGTAGACCACTTGAGACAGGTGTTCGAGGTGTTGCGGGCACACAAGCTGTTTGTCAAGAGTGAGAAGTGCTCATTCGCCCAATAGGAGATCCCATTCCTTGGCCACATAGTGGGAGGTGGCAGGATACGCATGGATGAAGGCAAGATACACGCCATCCTGGAGTGGCAACCGCCAGCCAAGGTCACTAAGTTGAGATCATTCCTTAGGTTGGTCAACTACTACAAGCACTTCATCAAAGGTTACTCAGTAATAGCCACGCCATTGACTGACTTGCTCAAGAAAGGGAAAGCATGGGAGTGGAGCGCAGGGTGCCAGGAAGCCTTTGACAGGTTGAAGTGGGCTGTGAACGAGGAGCCAATCTTGGCCTTGCCAGACCATGCCAAGTCGTATGAGGTGCATTTGATGCATTGGACTTTGCCATAGGGGGTATGTTGATGTAGGAGGGACGTCCAGTCACGTTCGAGAGCAGGAAGCTGAACGAGACTGAGTGCAAGTACATGGTCCAAGAGAAGGAGATGACTGCAGTGGTGTACTACTTACGCACTTGGCACCATTACCTGTTGGGGTCGAGGTTCATGGTTAGGGCAGACAATGTGGTGACCAGCTACTTCCAGACGCAGAAGAAGCTGTCCCCCAAGCAGGCGAAATGGCAAGATTTTCTTACGAAATTTGATTTCCAGATAGAGTACAAGCCAGGGTGGGTGAACCTAGTGGCAGATGCCCTGAGCAGGAAGGCTAACCTTGCTGCCATTAGCCAACCAGAGGGGTCACTGGTGCCACGCATCAAGGAGGGACTTACGCATGATCCTACAGCCAAGGGTTTGATGGAGTACACCCAACAATGTAAGACTAGGCGGTTTTAGTTGCAGGATGGCTTGCTGTACACCAGAGGAAGTAGATTGTTTGTACCGCAGCACGAAAAGCTCCGCAAGGAAGTTTTGCAAGAATGCCATGATTCAAGGTGGGTTGGACACCCCAGAGTGAGCCGTACCTTGGCGTTGATCGAGGATCGATACTACTGGCCGCACATGAGGGATGATGTGGAGGCCTATGTGAAGACTTGTCTTGTGTGCCAACAAGACAAGATGGAGCTCAAGAAACCAGACGGTCTTTTGGAGCCATTGCCAGTGCCAGAGCGACCATGGGAGAGTGTTTCTCTGGACTGTACAGTCGGTCTACCCAAAGCAAAAGGGTTTGGAAGCATCATGGTAGTGGTGGACAGGTTTTCCAAGTATGGAATCTTCATTCCAGCAACCAAGGAGTGCCTAATCGAGGAGGTAGCTCGATTGTTCCTGAAGAACATGGTTAAGTACTGGAGAGTGTCGAGGACCATTGTTAGTGATCGAGACGGGCATTTCACAGGCAGATTTCGGACTGAGTTGTTCAAGCTGTTAGGGTCAGACTTGAACTTTTCCACCAGCATGCATCCGCAGACCGATGGGCAGACAGAACGAGTGAATGGACTATTGGAGGTCTACCTCAGGCACTATGTGAGTGCCACACAAAGGGACTAGCTAAAGCCGGCTGGAGAGGCAGAATGCGCAAGTCGGGGATCGGCCCGATCCCCCCTGGGTGCTGTCAATCCTCTTACCGCAACCCTCGGTCCGGTTCAATCTTAGACTGGGAATGAACTCCATATGCTTAGACTGGGGATGAACTCCGTATGCCTAAGTCAACCCACGAAACGAGCGTGCGGGTGCTATGCTGACCAAAGAGGTAGGATGCGCAAGCCGGGGATTGAATAGACGGTAGGTGGGTTCAAGCACATCTTCATATTTCTGTAGTGCCAATGCCATTTTTATGGCTTGTAAATTCATACAATGGTTTCCCCCAAGCCTTCATGTGAAGTTCATGCAAGACGACCGCGTTATCATTTTTCACGATTGGAAAACTTTTTACGGTTTAGGATTTTTTAAAAAATTTTTTTACAGAAAGATGTTTTGTCCCCAAATTTGGTTAGAGGTATCCTTGTATTTTTTTTCATGGACAAAAAACATTCAGCCAAAAACTCAAAGTGGAGAAGATTTGTGACCGTTTTGAAAAACGTGTCCCCATCGCATTTCAGGACACTTTAATGGCTAACTGGCAGTAAACCCTATAAATCTCAAATGCTCTTTTAAGGGGGTGTGAGTTCTTGAGGTTTGATGAGGGATAGGGGGCCAATATAAGGGCCAAGTACCAGTACCCATCGTACATCATGTGCACACACCCCCAGCCCCCCTAATCGTTGGAACCTCTAATGCCGCCGGTTAGGCTGCCGGTCCCGCTGCCACATCCTTCGGTCCGACTGGGGCTTAGACATGGAATGAACTCCCTATGCCTAAGCCAACCCACAAAACAGGTGTACGGGCGCTCAGTCGATCGGAGAGGCAGAATGCACAAGCCGGGGATCGACCCGGTCCCCCCTGCGTGCTGTCGATCCTACTATTGCAACCTTCTATCTAATCCGATCTTAGATTGGGAATGAACTCCGTATGCTTAGATTGGGGATGAACTCCATATGCTTAGATTGGGGATGAACTCCATATGCTTAGATTGGGGATGAACTCCGTATGCCTAAGTCAACCCATGAAACGAGCGTGCGGGCGCTCAGCCGGCCAGAGAGGCATAATGCACAAGCCAGGGATAAGCCCGGTCCCCCTCTGCATACTGTCAATCTCGCTGCCGATCCTACTGCCACAACCCTTAATTTGGCTGGGGCTTAGACATAGAATGAACTCCGTATGCCTAAGCCAACCCATAAAATGAGCGTGCGGGTGCTCAACCGGTCGGAGAGGCAGAATACGCAAGTCGAGGATCAGCCCGGTCCCCCCCTGCATGCTACCGATCCTGCTGCTGCAACCCTCAGTTCGGTCTGATCTTATACTGGGAATGAACTCTGTATGCTTAGACACAGAATGAACTTTGTATGCCTAAGCCAACCAATGAAACGAGCGTGCGGGTGCTCAACCGACCGAAGAGGCAGAATGCGTAAGCCGGGGATCGATCCGGTTCTCCCCCCATGTGCTGTCGATCTTGCTACCACAACCCTCGATTCGGTCCAATCTTAGACTGGGAATGAACTCTGTATGCCTAAGCCAACCTATAAAATGAGCGTACGGGCGCTCAACCGACCAGAGAGGCAGAATGCGCAAGCCGGGGATCGACCCTATCCCCTCTTGCGTGTTGTCGATCCTGCTACTGGTCGTACTACTGCAACACTCGGTTCGGTCCGATCTTATATTGGGAATGAACTCCGTATGCCTCAGCCAACCCATGAAACGAGCGTGTGGGCGCTGAACCGACCGGAGAGGCATAATGCACAAGTCGGGGATTGGCTCAGTCCCCCTCTGCATGCTACCGGTCCCACTGCCACAACCCTCAGTCTAACTGGGGCTTAGACATGGAATGAACTCCCTATGCCTAAGACAACCCATGAAACGAGCATGCGGGCGCTCGGCCAAAGCCAACCCACGAAACGGGCATGTAGGCATTCAGCCAGTCGAAGAGGCAGAATGCGTAAGCCAGGGATCAACCCGGTCCCCCCTGCGTGCTGCCGATCCTGCTGCCGCAACCCTCGATGCGGTCCGATCTTAGACTGGGAATGAACTCTGTATGCTTAGACATGGAATGAACTCCGTATGCCTAAGCCAACCCATGAAACGAACATGAGGGCACTCAGTCGGTCGAAGAGGTAGAATGCGCAAGTCGGGGATTGACCCGGTCCCCCCTGCATGCTGTCGATCCTGCTGCTACAACCCCCGGTCCGGTCAGATCTTAGATTGGGAATGAACTCCGTATGCCTAAGTCAACCCATGAAATGAGCGTGCGGGTGCTGAGCCGGTTAGAAAGGCATAATGCGCAAGCCGAGGATCGATTCGGTCCCCCTCTGCGTGCTGCCAATCCCGCTGCCACAACCCTCAATCCGGCTGGGGCTTACACATGGAATGAACTCCCTATGCCTAAGCCAACCCATGAAATGGGCATACGGGCGCTTAGCCAGTCGAAGAGGTAGAATGCACAAGCTGGGGATTGGCCCAATCCCCTCTGCGTGCTATCGATCCTGCTGTCGTAACCCTCGGTCCGGTCTGATCTTAGACTGGGAATGAACTCTGTATGCTTAGATTAGGGATGAACTCCGTCTACCTAAGTCAACCCACAAAACGAGCATGTGGGCGCTTAGCCGACCAGAGAGGCAGGATGTGCAAGTCGGGGTTCAAGCACATCTTCATATTTCTGCCATGCCAATGCCATTTTTATGGCTTGTAAATTCATACAATGGTCCCCTAAGCCTTCATGTGAAGTTTCGTGGCAGGACGACCCATTTTCTATTTTTCATGATTTTTGAAACATTTTGCAGTTCGGGATTTTTTTAAATTTTTTTAGAAAGAGTTTTGTCCCCGAATTTGGTAGAGGTGATCCTTGTATTTTGTTGGCTTGCACAAAAAAATTCAGCTAAAAACTCGAAGTGGAGAAGATTTTGTGACCATTTGAAAAAAGCGTCCCTATTTCAGACACTTTAATGGCTACTGCAGCAAACCTATAAAATCTCAAATGCTCTTTAAGGGGGTGTGAGTTCTCGAGGTTTGATGAGGGATAGGGGGCCAATATAAGGGCCAAGTACCAGCACTCATCACACATCATGTGTGCACACCCCCCCGGCCCACCCAATCGTCGAAACCCCCAATATCGCCGGTTAGGCTCTCTGGTGATGCTCCGGCGATGGTGCCTCAGGCAAAAAAAATGCGGCACCAGCACATGCCCGAGCCCAGTATGTGCACCGTGGCTCAAACTCTTAGACTGGGAATGATCTCCGTATGCTTAGACATGGAATGAACTCTGTATGCCTAAGCCAAACCACGAAACGAGTGTGCGGGCACTCAGCTGACCGGAGAGGTAGAATGTGCAAGCCAAAGATCGGCCCGGTCCCCTTTTACGTGCTACCGGTCCCACTGCCCCAACCCACGGTCTGGCTGGGGCTTTGACATGAATGAACTCCCTATGCCTAAGCCAACCCATGAAATGGGCGTGCGGGCACTCAGTCGGCCGGAAAGCTAGAATGCGCAAGTCGGGGATCAGCCCGGTCCCCCCTGCGTGTTACTGATCCTACTGCTTCAACCCTTGATCCGATTTGATCTTTGACTGGGAATGAACTCCGTATGCTTAGATTGGGGATAAACTCCGTATGCCTAAGTCAACCCATAAAACAAGCGGGCGGTCACTCAGCCGGTCGGAGAGGCCGATCAGAGAGTAGAATGCGCAAGCCGTGGATCAGCCCGGTCCCCCCTTACGTGCTATCGATCTTTCTTCTGGTTCTACTGTCGTAACCCTCAATCTGGTCTGATCTTAGACTGGGAATGAACTCCGTATACTTAGACATGGAATGAACTCCGTATGCCTAAGCCAACCCATGAAACGAGCGTGTGGGCACTCAACCGATCGGAAAGGCAGATTGCGTAAGTTGGGGACCGGCCTGGTCCCCCTGTGTGCTATCAATCCTGCTACTGCAACCCTCGGTCTGGTCTGATCTTAGATTGGGAATGAACTCTGTATGCCTAAGTCAACCCACGAAACGAGCATTCGGGTGCTGAGCTGATCGGAGAGGCATAATGCGCAAGCCGAGGATCAGCTCGATCCCTCTCTACGTGCTATCGATCCCACTGCCACAACCCTCGGTTCGATCTGATTTTAGACTGGAAATGAACTCCGTATGCCTAAGTCAACCCACGAAACGAGCCTGCAGGCGCTGAGCCGGCTGGAGAAGCATAATGCGCAAGTCAGTTGTCATGAGCCAACCTTGTATAGGGCCATGATCGGGACTTAGGTTGCCATAAGCCACCCATGTATAGGGCCATGGCCGGGTAGATCCCTTGTGCTAGGAAAAGTGTCCCCATTTCAAACATTGTAATGGTTACTGGTAGCATAGCTCTAAAATTCTAAGGCTCTTTAGGGGGGTAAGCCGATAGCGTAGCGTTGGGCTGTCTCACCGGTTGCTATGCGAGCCTAGGCCACCCACCAATGGCTGCCCCCTGGCCCTGGTGATGGTCGGAGGTCCCGATGTATGATTCTCAACTATAATAAAACTCACATCGATTGAATGTCCCGATTGTTGCCTTGATGTGTTTTTCTCTTTCTCGATGCGAATATGCCTTATTGTGTGTGTGCTTGAGATCGATCTCGATATATTGTGTCTTATTGTGAATGCTTGGGACTAACCATGGCTTATGGTTTTTTGTTCAGATATCAATCTATTGAAGGCTAACTTGGTTAGGAGCACCTATTTAAGTGTCGCACGGTCTATTGCTTGCTGAGAGAAAGCTTAGTCTGTGACACGTGGTATCAGAGTACGGTTGAGAAGTGCTAGAAAAATGGATGAGATGGCCACAAGTGGTGGACCCAATCATCAACAGAGAATTGAAGAACTTGAGGCATCGATGGCCGCAATGAAAACTCATATGGCGACTAAAGATCGAGTGAGGGAGATCGAGACAACCTAGCGAGAGTTGTCCGATACTCTCCACAACGTGAGCGAAGAGGCTAGAGATGCCTTGAACATTCTCAAAAAGGAGTTTGAGGAGCTCAGAGCACAGATGAGCATCCTCCAAATGGCTGTGGCCAGATCGGGTTCGAGCTCAATGGAAAGGTGAAAAAGGCCCAAGGTGTCGGAGCCTCGATGCTATGAGGGGGCAAGGGATGCTAAAGAACTTGAAAATTTCTTGTTTGACATGGAGCAGTACTTTCGAACTGTACACACGAATTCAGAGGAAGACAAGGTAGCAATGGCATCGATGTACCTCGCAAGGGATGCCAAGCTGTGGTGGCACTCCAAGTTTGTCGATGATGAGTGCTCGATTAAGACTTGGACGGATTTGAAGCGAGAATTGAAAAACCAATTTTTCCCTAAGAATGTGGAGTATATGGCTCGAAGGAGACTTCGAGAATTGGTGCAAACAAAAACACTGCGAGAGTTTGTATGGAGCTTTTCTACCCTGATATTGGATATTCGGGACATGTCCGAAAAGGACAAGATGTTCTATTTTCTTGAGGGCCTCAAGCCTTGGGCGAGGACAGAACTACAAAGGCAGAAAGTGCAAGATGTGGCCACGGCCATGGCTGTAGCTGAACATCTCCACGATTACAATGATGGCTCTTGAAAATGAAAAAATCCTCCATCAGCTGGCAGTAGCTTCAACTTTGGGAGTGGGGGAAAGATAACCAGGTTGGACCGACCCTTCAGTGGGGGATCAGACAGGATGTCCTTTGGTCAAGATAGTACCCAACCCAAGACAAGCAACGCAGGGATTTTCAAGCTTAGGCAACCGCTAGCTTGCTTTCTTTACAAGAGGCTGCATTGGGTGGCTGAATGCCCGCATAGGGGAGCCCTTAATGCCTTAAGGACCTCGTCTCAAGAGTCCACAAAAATGCCAGAGAGCGTTGAAGAAGCTAAAGAGGAGCCAGCCAGGATGGGTTCAATAAGGTTCCTCAATGCCCTCCGCACCCAATTGAACACTATAAAAAAAGAGTAGAGTAGAGGCCTGATGTATGTGAACTTGACGATCAATGAGAAAGCGACTAAGGCTATGGTGGATACGGGTGCAACCGACACTTTCATCACTGTAGACACCCAATTAGGTCCAGGCCCAGATCAATTGGGCATGGCCCAAATGGGTAAGGCCCAATTCAATTTTTATCCTGTATTATTATTATTTTTTTTCCTTTTGTATTTTATGTATTTTATTATTTATTATTATTATTATGTATTAACATATTTATATCTTTATTTATTTATTTATTTTTTTGTTAATATTTATATGTATTTTATTTATATAGTTATATATTTATTATTATATTTTTTTTTTTTTTTGTAATATATTTTTGGGTTTATCTTATTTTAATTTTTTTTTTTATTTTTTTAAATTATCTGTTAATTTTATCTGATTTTTTTTCCTAATTATCTAATTAGTATTATTATTTTTTTGTTTTCTTTTTTTGATGGCTGTGATTGAAAGTTGAAGAATCCCATTGTGAATAAGAATTCAATTAGAAGAGTCCAGGTTGGATTCAAATATTGAATTCCCGTCCAAGGAGGAATTGGGATTGATCAGGAACTCCTGATCAATCCCTATAAAAGGGACCTCTGGAATAGAATGAAGAACACAGAACAAACAGTGAGCAAAGCTACTGATTTGAGAGAAAATGAGGCGTATAGGAAGCTGAGAAAAGGTTTAGGAGTGTTCGGGGAGTTAGCAAAAATTTTTTGAGAATTTTTGGGATTTTTTTTTTTGGGAATTTCTGGAAAATTCCAGATTTCGATGAATTTTTCGACGACCTGCCCAGTTTCTGGCGAAGATTTCCAGAAACCGGTGACCTTCCGACGAACTTCTGGCGAAAAAACCCAGATTTCGGTGACAAAACCCAGAATCTGATGAATCTTCAACCGGAGTTCTTCGACCTTTTAGAGAGAAGGGAGAGGAAAAAAGAAGAAGAGAGAGAAAAAGGAGGAGCGTTCTGTTGAAAAACAGAGGGAAGTGCCTTTTATACCCTCTCAAAACGACGTCGTTTTGGCCTTAAGTAACCCAGAGGATCCGCGCGTTTTGCCGAGATCCGACCCAACCCGAGCGTCGACCCGCTTTCTGACCTACGCATGTCTGCTCCCCTCCAAGTCGAGCCGAGCCGAACCGAGCTCCAAAGCCGCTTCTCCGAGCCATTTTTTCTTCTTTGAGCTGAGCCGCGAACCAAGCCGCTCCAGGTTTTTTTTTTTTTAATTTTTTTTATTTTCATTTCTTTGTTTATTTGTTTTTTTTATTTTTTTATTTATTAGATTAGGTTTATTTAATATTCTTTTTATCTTTATTTTATTTTTCTTTTTGTTTTACTTTTCTTTATTTTTTTATTTTTATTTATTTTTTTATTATTATATTTTCTTTAAATGAAAATCAAAATTTTCAAAAAAATATTTTTAAGGAAAAGTTGAAAGTATCAATTTTCCTTGGAAATCAAGGTTTCAAAAAAAAATATTTTTGAGAAAAAGTTGAAAGTATCAATTTTCCTTAAAAATAAATTTTCAAAAAAATATTTTTAGGGAAAAGTTGAAAGTATCAATTTTCCTTAGAAATAAATTTTCAAAAAAAGGATTTTTGAGGAAAAGTTGAAAGTATCAATTTTTCTTGGAAATCAAAGTTTCAAAAAAAATATTTTTGAGGAAAAGTTGAAAATATCAATTTTCCTTAAAAATAAATTTCCAAAAAATATTTTTGGGGAAAAGTTGAAAGTATCAATTTTCCTTGTACAAGAACAATCATCGTTTCCTCCTTTTTTATTCTGATTTTGATTTTGATTTTTCTTTAAATAATCCGACGACGGAGCCTCTGCAAGTGAAACAGTAGTTTTTCTTGCATACTCCTGAGGTGAGGGAATTTTTTCAATTTTTTGCTAAAAGTATTAGAGTCAATTGAGAATAATTTCCAATAATTAATTACTTGGTAAAATTTTAAGGCTCTTTGGATAACACAAAATTATGCTGGTACTATCTTTTGATGGGCGTTGTGAGGGTGCTATAACCTTCCTCACGTGTAATCAAACTCCCAAACCTTGTTCTGGTTAGTAGACCTGAACCTATTCTTTTAGGGACCCTTAAATTTAGGTGTTCCTTGAAAGGACAGATTCTTTAGGTGGCCAATCGCACCTAAATAAAAAAGATTGGTGGTGACTCCCTAAAGTCAATGTCTAGCGATAGATCCCCGGATTTAGACATTATGACAGCTTGGTGACTCCACTGGGTACTTTGAGAGTCAGGCCAGCAAATAATTTGTGTTATCCAAAAGCCTAATAAAATTGAACCATTTTTGTATATATGTGTTATTATTCATTCCTGTTTATTTATCTTGTTAATTATGTCATTCATATGCATGTGCATGACATGAGCTCTACACCCGAGCTCCGTCCCTCTAGGAAGGAGTAAAATACCTATTGCTTTCGTGAGGTCTAATGCCTCCGCAATGGCTAGCGAAATACTCCCACTCAAATTGAACCTTTTCCACTTGTAGCCTGTAATGGGTGAGGATTAGGGTGCCTTACTAGTCTGTGATGGACAAGGATGTAAGGAACAATTTGAAGACCTTTAGACTTTGACTTTAAAACCGTATATAGTGAACCTTAAGAATGCCTAAACCTAGGATAAAGCTTTTTCTACCCAATGATAGATATACCCTGAAATTAGGACACAAAAAGGGTGTTTATCTAACCATTTTGATTGTTTAACTTTGTGTATCATTTTCAGTATCATGTGTAATATTATGCATTAGCATCATTTTCATTTCATCCATGAAACTAACTATATTGTTTGTCTGATTTTATGCATCTGCATTATTTTCATGATCATGTTTTAACACAATCATTTGCATCTATTTCATACTAGATTTCATTCAGGAAAATGTGCATTTCATTCGTGCATCAAAGCATCATACATAAAGCATAACATAACACTTCTAATCATAAATATGGTACTAAAGGTCCCAGGATAGCTCCATCTAGCGAAAACCCTGTCCATCGATACAATACAAGATCCAGATCGAGGCAAATGGAGGAGGAAAGTTCTCATAGATTTGAAAAGATAGAAAAAGCACAAAAGAAGATTGAAAGTGAGCTAAGCAAGATTCTGGAGGCTCTTACTAATATGAATAAAGGAAAAAGAGTTGCAGAAAATACAAGCCAGCAAGTTCCCCCATTACAATAAGTGGCTGACCCTTTGTACCCTTCAGGTTTTGGCCCACCTCAGGCCCAGTCTGCTCAAGAGGTCCCGTCACAATGCTTCGTATATCCAACATATCCTGGAATGCCATCAGCTTTCAACCCAAGGCAGTATAATAGCTATATAAATCATGTTTTCACTTAAAAGACAGCAGAACCAATTCCTGATCTAGATGATTTAAAAGAGAAAGAGAAGGAAAAGATGAGAGTAGAAGCTGAGGAAAATTCCAAAATTAGCATGCTAGAGCAAAAGCTAAGGGCTGTGGAAGGATTTAGCTTTTATGGGTCAGTTGATGCTACTGGGCTTTGCCTAGTTCCTGATGTGGTTATCCCTCATAAGTTTAAAGTACCAAAATTTGAAAAATATGATGGTACAAAGTGCCCCAAAACTCACATCACAATGTATTGTCGAAAAATGGCAGCTCATGCTCATGATGAAAAGCTCTTGATGCATGTCTTTCAGGATAGCCTTACAGGTTCAGCGGCCAAGTGGTATGTTCAGCTGGACAAAACCTGCATTCGCTCTTGGAGTGATATGGCACATGACTTCATCGGTCAGTATCGACATATTATCAATTTGGCCCCTGATCGTTTGTCTTTACAGAATCTAGAGAAAAAGACAAACGAGTCTTTTAAAGAGTATGCCCAGAGATGGAGAGATATAGCTTTTATAGGTACAACCTCCACTGACACAGAAAGAGACCACAGTGCTATTTGTTAGCACTTTAAAACCTTTCTATTATGAAAAGATGATAGGGAATGCAACAAAAAATTTCGCTGACATGGTAATCTATGGAGAAATTATTGAAAGTGCTATAAAAAATGGTAAGTTGAGAGGAAGAGAAACCAAGAAGACATCAGAAAAGAAAGAAGCTCAAGCTCAAGCTGTGAACTTTGATAAACGACAATTCAGGGGTTATCAACCCTATCCATCCCAAGGTTACTCTCCATACTATCCTACTGTGAATAATGCCTCATCCTACTCATACCAGCTAGCTCCACAACCACCTTATTCATCTACATACCGATCAAGTTTTAACCCTTAAGATCTTACATATAGCCTGAACATTCAAGCTCCTGCAAGAACCCAAATTCGCCCTGTTAACCCAGCAAGTGGTTCATGAGAACAACGAACTACTCGAGAAAAACTTGTATTTGATCCAATCCCTATGACTTATACAGATTTATATCGAGAACTCTATAATAGCCATTTGATTGCCCCCAGCCATGTAGAGCCGCTTAAACCACCCTATCCAAAGTGGTATGATCCTACAGCCCACTGCGACTACCACTATGGAATTTCTGGTCATTCTACTAAAAATTGTATTGCTTTAAAGTATAAGGTGCAACGGTTGATCAATCATGGATTGGTAAGTTTTGATCAAGGGAAAGCAACAACACCTAATGTTAGCGTTCTGAGTGAAAGTCAAGAACAAAAAGGGTCCGGAGAGTCGCAATGACTTAAGGGGTAAGATGTCAATAGAGATTCTTCACCTGATCACATAGGGGGACAATTTTAAAAAATGGAGATAAGGCTGGTTGAAGGTTTCTTTTGTCATGTTAGGATTTCTTTTCGAGTGATTGTTGGATTTCTTTTTGCAATATGACTTCACTTGTTATCATCTTAATAAAGGCAAGTTAATGCATTTCATTACATCTTTCTCTTTCACTTGACCATTACTCCATGCTCTATTACCTATCATAACTTTATACTTCCATTCTCAAATTTCAGATGATGAATATTTAACAATGATAATAATAATTCTAAGATTTAATTTTGAGAACTCATCCATATTAATATGAGAAGATGATTTGAGCAAAAATAGGCTGTTACCGGAGGTGAAATAGATATGTCTTGAAGATGTGTAATTTTTTATACAGATTCATGACCTTTGTTCAATGGATGATGTTCAAGAAAGGTATTCACCATTAAGATGAAAAATGGCCATTTTTCTTTTACCATTCAAAGAACCATTTATTGCTACCCTTTTGAGCCTGTTATGATTTTTTTTTTGAAGAATCCTAACTAAAGATCACCCTCTACACTGGGGGGCAATTTTTAAAAAAATTTTTACAAAAGGTCTCAAGATGGAAAGAGAAAGAAAAGAAAAAGAAAAATAAATGCCACACATGATTTGGGGTAAAGTAATGAGAATCCTTTGTGTGAAAAAGCAGTGAAATGATGTGGGGCAAAATGCCAAGTTGTAAATGATCCTTTGGTTTTGAACTTTTTTTTTAATAATACATGTTTTGAGCCTATTATATCTATTTTTTTTTATAACCCTTCACCTTGGCCTACATTACAACCTTGAAAAGTCCATTTGGATCAAGTGTGAATACTCAACTTGAATGATCATATGTTGAGCGATGAAGCAATGGAATCATGCTACATTGCTCTAAAGTTGGATGTATGGAAGATATCAACAATGGATGAAAAACGAGCAAAAAGAAAAACAGATGATGAAAAAAAGAAAAAAAAAAGAAAAAAAAGAAGGAAAAAATGAGAAAATGAAAAAAAGAGATTCAAATTGAAAACCTGAAAGGGTGATTTTGGTAGAAAAAAAAGATCCATGTCCAATAGCTCACATGAACGGAAGATCAAAGACATCTGAAGATCCCTCAAAGACTGGGACAAAGTTTGCCAAACTCCATATGACTTCAATTGTAAATGGAATGAGTTTTTGAAAAAGAATCCTAGATTAATGTTGAGAATTGTTTGAATATTCATCATTTGGACATACCATCCATCCCAATGACATGTATCCAATTCATTTCCTTTCCCATCTGCTTTGTACCAAAATAGATCTTCATTGATTATCTTTACCATAATTCACCTTGTGTTCTTTTATCGTTTCACCTCTAGAATGAATTGAAAAAATGCTTGATTGCATTGTATTTGTCAAGAATTGAAATGATAATGAATGAATGAATATGTGCTTAAAAGAGTCTTACATTCATTTGAAAAGAAAATCTAAGATGATGGTGGTAGCAAAATGAAGAAATGGTAGAAACCTAAAAGAGATGATTTGGAAGGATATATGATGTGACCAAATGGAGAATATAATGGGGCAAATCTTGAAAAGTGATATAACCAAGTGATGAGTACAAGGATGAATTGGTCGATATCACTTGCAAGTTATGATTGAATGATGAGAACAATCAGTGGACAAAGTTTGTTTTGGAATGGTTAATGCTAAGACACCTATAAGTAATGACCCAGTGATGGTGGGTGAAACTTGTTCTAAAATTTTTAGTGCTGAGAAGTCTATGAACAGTGGTCAAGTGATGATTGATTGATAAAACTTGTTTCAAAATATGAAAAAACTAAACAAGGAAGACATGCGAAATGGTGGAGTTTTGAGAGCTATATCACCATAATTATTTAGAATTTTGTTGCATAGACATTTGCATTACATGCATCATGGTGGTATCGTCACTTGAATAGTACATGCACATGATTTGATTGGACATGCATGGCACTATGAGAATATAGGTTGCCACACTTGCATCATTAAGAAAACATTTGCATCTTTGGTCATAACATTCATTCATGCAAAATTTTGAGTCACTTGAAAAAGAAATTGTGAATGTTTTGATGAGAATTTTTGAGAACTCAAATGAGAATCTTTGAATTTCAAAATGAGAATCTTGGAGGAGTGAAACCCTAAAGTTCATCGAATGTGAATTTTTGAACAAATGAAAAATTTTGAACTTTTGGATGTGGATCTCCAAAATACAAAACTTCAACCTTTTGGATATGAATTTCCAATGTTTTAAATGAGAGCCTTTGAACTTAGATGTGAAACTCTAAGTTTTATTGCATGTGAGCCTTTGAACTCAAATGAAAAGCTTTGAATTTTTGGATGTGAATTTCCAAAATTCAAATGAAAAGCTTTAGACTTTTGGATATGAATTCCAAGTTTGCCAAATAAGAACCTTTAAAAAGCTTTGAACTTTTGGATGTGAGCCTCCAAAATTCAAATGAGGATCTTTGATGCGAGTCTTACAGGTTGCAAGTGCAAATCTTGAGATCTTGCAAATTCGAGAAGAAATTTGTCAGGTAAGTTCCTAATCCTTGAAATAGGATGTCTTGTGGTATCAGGGTTGATTTATAAGACCTTTGGGCATATTCTCCTGAAATTCCTTCAAACACAACTTTCAACTCCTTTGGACATGATTGTCAAGGAGCAATTTACTTTTCCAAAGTCATGGTGCCTCTGTTTAGAGAAGCAATTTACTTTCTCAAAGTCGTGGTGCCTCTGTTTAGAGGAGCAATTTACTTTCTCAAAGTTGTGGTGCCTCTGTTTAGAAGAGCAACTTATTTTCCAAAGTCGTGGTGCCTCTATTTAGAGGAGCAATTTACTTTCAAGGTTGTGGTGCCTCTGTTTAGAGGAGCAATTTATTTTTCAAAGTCGTGGTGCCTTTGTGTAGAGGAGCAATTTACTTTCTCAAAGTCGTGGTGCCTCTGTTTAGAGGAGCAATTTACTTTCAAAGTCGTGGTGCCTCTGTTTAGAGGAGCAATTTACTTTCCAAAGTCGTGGTGCCTCTATTTAGCGGATCAATTTATTTTCAAAGTTGTGGTGCCTCTGTTTAGAGGAGCAATTTATGTTTCTCAAAGTCGTTGAGCCTCTGTTTAGAGGAGCTTTGGTCAAAAAAAAAAACAAAAACAAAAAAAACACAAAAAAACAAAAAAAAACAAAAAATGACAATGTTGAGTTGAGTCTTGATTGGGTGTCTACGTCTTTGCGCAATTTCTGTTTCACAGAAAATGTGCAAAGAGGGGCAGCTGTAGACACCCAATTGGGTCCAGGCCCAGATCAATTGGGCATGGCCCAAATGGGTAAGGCCCAATTCAATTTTTATCCTGTATTATTATTATATTTTTCCTTTTGTATTTTATGTATTTTATTATTTATTATTATTATTATGTATTAACATATGTATATCTTTATTTATTTATTTTTTTTTTGTTAATATTTATATGTATTTTATTTATATAGTTACATATTTATTATTATATTATTTTTTTTTGTAATATATTTTTGGGTTTATCTTATTTTATTTTTTTTTATTATTTTTTTAAATTATCTGTTAATTTTATCTGATTTTTTTTCTTGATTATCTGATTAGTATTATTATTTTTTTGTTTTCTTTTTTTGATGGCTGTGATTGAAAGTTAAAGAATCCTATTGTGAATGAGAATTCAATCAGAAGAGTCCAGATTGGATTCAAAGATTGAATTCCCGTCCAAGGAGGAATTGGGATTGATCAGGAACTCCTGATCAATCCCTATAAAAGGGACCTCTGGAACAGAATGAAGAACATAGAAAAAACAGTGAGCAAAGCTACTGATTTGAGAGAAAAGGAGGCATATAGGAAGCTGAGAAAAGGTTTAGGAGTGTTTGGGGAGTTAGCAGAAATTTTTTGAGAATTTTTGGGATTTTTTTTTTCTGGGAAATTTTGGAAAATTCCAGATTTCGAAGAATTTTCTGGAATTTTCCGACGCAGTTTGAATTTTTCGACAAAAATTCCAGCCAACCTTGAAGTTTTCGGTGACCTGCCCAGTTTTCGGTGAAGATTTCCAAAAATCGGTGACCTTCCGACGAACTTCCGACGAAAAAACCCAGATTTCGACGATAAAACCTAGAATTCGATGAATCTTCAACTGGAGTTCTTCGGCCTTTTAGAGAAAAGGGAGAGGAAAAAAGAAGAAGAGAGAGAGAGAGGGGAGGAGCATTCTACCGAAAAACAAAGGGAAGTACCTTTTATACCCTCTCAAAATGACGTCATTTTGGCCTTAAGTAACCCAGAGGATCCACGCGTTTTGTTGAGATCCGACCCGACCCGAGCATCGACCCACTTCCTGACCCGCGTGTGTCTGCCCCCCTCCAAGCCGAGCCGAGCCGAGCCGAGCTCCAAAGCCGCTTCTCTGAGCCGTTTTTTCTTTCTTGAGCCGAGCCAAGCCGAGCCGCTCCAGTTTTTTCTTTTTTGAATTTTTTTTTATTTTCATTTCTTTGTTTATTTTTTTTTATTTTTTTATTTATTAGATTAGGTTTATTTAATATTCTTTTTATCTTTATTTTATTTTTATTTTATTTTTACTTTTCTTTATTTTTTTATTTTTCTTTATTTTTTTATTATTCTATTTTCTTTAAATGAAAATCAAAATTTTCAAAAAAAATATTTTTAGGGAAAAGTTGAAAGTATCAATTTTCCTTGAAAATCAAAATTTTCGAAAAATATTTTTAGGGAAAAGTTGAAAGTATCAATTTTCCTTGGAAATCAAAGTTTCAAAAAAAATATTTTTGAGGAAAAGTTGAAAATATCAATTTTCCTTAAAAATAAATTTCCAAAAAATATTTTTGGGGAAAAGTTGAAAGTATCAATTTTCCTTTAAAATCAAAATTTCTAAAAAAAGTATTTTTGGGGAAAAGTTGAAAGTATCAATTCTCCCTGTACAAGAACAATCATTCTTTCCTCCCTTTTTATTTTGATTTTGATTTTGATTTTTCTTTAAATAATCCGACGACGGAGCCTCTGTAAGTGAAACAGTAGTTTTTCTTGCATACTCCTGAGGTGAGGGAATTTTCTCAATTTTTTGCTAAAAGTATTAGAGTCAATTGAGAATAATTTTCAATAATTAATTACTTGGTAAAATTTTAAGGCTCTTTGGATAATACAAAATTATGATGGTACCATCTTTTGATGGGCATTGTGAGGGTGCTATAACCTTCCTCACACGTAATCAAACTCTCGAACCTTGTTCTGGTTAGTAGACCTGAACCTATTCTTTTAGGGACCCTTAAATTTAGGTGTTCCTTGAAAGGACAGATTTTTTAGGTGGCCAATCGCACCTAAATAAAAAAGATTGGTAGTGACTCCCTAAAGTCAATGTCTAGCGATAGGTCTCCAGATTTAGACGTTATGACAATCACACCAGAAGAAGCAAAAAGGTGTGGTCTTCAGATTAGTAAAGACTGTAGATGAATAAAGGCGATCAACTTGCCAGCCTTTACGATCAGTGGAAGCTCCAAGAGTATGACAACCCGATTAGGGCCATGGGAAGGGAAGGTAGACTTTATAGTTTCCCCCATGGATGACTTTGATGTTGTTCTCGGATTGGACTTCATGATGTTGGCTCAGGTCATCCCTATCCCCATCGCTAGTTGTTTGTTGTTCTTAAGGGAAAACCCATGTGTGATGCCAGCCAACATCTTACTAAAGAGTGGGAAGAAAATGATTTCAGCTTTGTAGTTCAAGAAAGGGGTAAAGAGAGGGCCGATCTACAAAGAAGGGTCAAAAGTAGAACCAATACCTGATGGTATGGGAAAAGTGTTGGAAGAATTCGAAGAGGTGATGCGAGAGATATTGCCTAAGGTTCTACCCTTTCGATGAGTAGTGGACCATGAAATTGAGCTCCTCTCAAGAGTGAAACCCTATGCTAGAGCTCCTTATCGCATGGCCCTGCCAGAGTTGGCTGAACTAAGAAAATAGTTAGATGAGTTGCTACAAGTTAGGTTCATCAGACCATCAAAGGCTCTTTTCGGAGCGCCAGTGCTATTTCAGAAGAAGCATGATGAAAGTTTGCGATTATGTGTTGACTACAGGGCCCTAAACAAAGTCACCATAAGAAACAAATATCCCATCCCCCTTATAGCAGACTTGTTTGATCAATTGAGCTGGGCCAAGTACTTTTCCAAATTGGACCTGAGATCTAGCTACCATCAGGTCAGAATTGTTGAGGGAGATGAGCCAAAAACCACTTGTGTGACACGGTATGGTGCATTTGAATTTCTTGTTAAGCCCTTTGGACTGACCAATGCTCCTACCACATTTTGTACATTGATGAATCAGGTATTCCATGACTACCTAGACAAATTTGTAGTCATCTATTTAGACGATATAGTGGTATATAGCTCCACCTTGGAAGAACATCAAGAACACCTACGCCAGGTACTTCAAAGATTATAGGACCACCAGTTATCCGTAAAAAGGGAGAAGTGTGCATTTGCTCAGACCCAAATCCATTTTCTCGGTCACATTGTCGAACGTGGCCACATTCGAATGGACATGGAAAAGGTTAGGGCCATCAAGGAGTGGACAACACCAAAGAACGTTAGTGAGCTCCACTCATTTTTGGGACTAGCCAACTATTATAGAAGGTTTGTGAAAGGGTACTCTCGTAAGATCAGGGCCCTCACGGAGCTATTAAAGAAGGAGCATAAATGGTGTTGGACGAGTGAGTGCCAAGAGGCCTTCGAGAGATTGAAAGATGCTATTATGAAGGATCCCATCTTAGCTCTCCCTGATATTGAAAAGCCTTTAGAAGTTCAGATGGATGCATCTAATTTTGCTATTAAAGGAGTGCTTTTGCAACAACATCAACCGGTAGCATTTGAAAGTAAGAAGCTAAGTGAAGTTGAAAGGAAATATACGGCCCAAGAAAAAGAACTCCTGGCAGTGGTTCACTGCTTGAGGGCTTGGCGACATTACTTGTTGGGTTCATACTTTGTCGTGAAGACATACAATGGCAAAACAAGCTAGGTGGCAGGAATTTTTAACGGAGTTCGACTTTTATTTTGAGCACATCGCTGGAAAGACCAATCAAGTGGCCAATGCATTGAGCAGGCAAGAAGATTTAGCAGCCCTTAGAAGAATTGCCCCAATGGCGACTAGTAGAGCCACTACAGACATTCATAAGTTGATTGGAGATCACTTAGAGATGGACCTGCAAGCTTGTGCCATCTTGAAGCTAGTGGAAGAAGGGAAGTCCAAGTACTTTTGGCAAGAAAATGGGATCTTATGGACCAAGGGGCCTCGAGTGTTTGTGCCAAGAGCAGAAGGTTTGAGACAGATGTTGATGAGGGAATGTCATGACACATCATGGTCGGGACACCCGGGCT
>NW_019168015.1:723414-745692 GCF_002303985.1 Durio zibethinus | reverse complement strand
CGAAACGAGCGTGCGGGTGTTGAGCTGGCCGAAGAGTCATAATGCGTAAGCCAGGGATTGGCCCGGTCCTCCTCTGCGTGCTATCGGTCCCACTACCACAACCCTCAGTCTGGCTAGGGCTTAGACATGGAATGAACTCCCTATGCCTAAGCCAACCCACAAAATGGACGTGCGGGCGCTCAGCCGGCCGGAGAGGTATTATGCGCAAGCCGGGGATCGGCCCGGTCCCCCTTACGTGCTACCGATCCTGCTACCGCAACCCTCGGTCTGATCTGATCTTAGACTGGGAATGAACTTCGTATGCCTAAGTCAGCCCACGAAACGAGCGTACGGGCACTCAACCAACCAGAGAGGCAAGATGCGCAAGCTGGGGATCGAATGGGTGGTAGGTGGGTTCAAGCACATCTTCATATTTCTGCCATGCCAATGCCATTTTTATGGCTTGTAAATTCACACAATGGTCCCCTAAGCCTTCATGTGAAGTTTCGTGGCAAGACAACCTGTTTTCTATTTTTCACAATTTTTGAAACTTTTTATGGTTCAGGAATTTTTAAAATTTTTTAGAAAGAGTTTTGTCCCCAAATTTGGTATAGGTGATCCTTGTATTTTTGTTGGCATGCACAAAAAAATTCAGCTAAAAACTAGAAGTGGAGAAGATTTTGTGACCGTTTGAAAAAAGTGTCCCCTTTTCAGACACTTTAATGGCTTCTAAACCTATAAAATCTCAAATGCTCTTTAAGGGGGTGTGAGTTCTCGAGGTTTGATGAGGGATAGGGGGCCAATATAAGGGCCAAGTACCAGCACCCATCGCACATCATGTGCGCACATCCCTCCGGCCCCCCCAATCGTCGGAACCCCCCAATGCCATCGGTTAGGCTCTCCGACGATGCTCCGATGATGCTCCGTCCCCCCTGCGTGTTGTCGATCCTACTATCACAACCCTTGGTCTGGTCTGATATTAGACTGGGAATGACCTCTGTATGCAAATGTCAACCCATGAAACAAGCATGCGGGCATTGAGCCGATCAAAAAGGCATAATGCGCAAGCTAGGGATTGGCCCGATCCCCCTCTGCGTGCTGCCAGTCTCGCTACCAGAACCCTCGGTCCAGCTGGGGCTTAGACATGGAATGAACTCTTTATGCCTAAGCCAACCCACAAAACGGGCATGCGGGCGCTCAACCGAGCAGAGGGGCAGAATGCGCAAGCCGGAGATCAGCCCGATCCTCCTTGCGTGCTGCCGATCTTGCTGTTGCAACCCTCAATCCGATCCAATCTTGGACTGGAAATGAACTTCGTATGCTTAGACTGGGGATGAACTCCATACACCTAAGTCAACCCATGAAACGAGCGTACAGGCGATCAGCCGATCGGAAAGGCCGACCGGAGAGGCATAATGCGCAAGTCGGGGAATAACTCGGTCCTTCTCTGCGTGCTGCCAGTCCCGCTGTCAGTCCTGCTGCCACAACCCTCGGTCCAACTGGGGCTTAGACATGGAACGAACTCCGTATGCCTAAGCCAACCCATGGAACGAACGTACGGGCGCCCAGCCAGTCGGAGAGGCAGAATGTGCAAGCCGGGGATCAGCCTGGTCCCCCTGCGTGCTATCGATCCTGCTGCTAGTCTTGATGCCGCAACACTCGGTCTGGTTTGATCTTAGACTGGGGATGAACTCCGTATGCTTAGACATGGAATGAACTCCGTACGCCTAAGCCAACCCATGAAATAAGCATGCGGGCACTCAGCCAGTCGGAGAGGCAGAATGCACAAGTCGAGGACCGACCCAGTCACCCCTGTGTACTGTCGATCCTGCTACCGTAACCCTCAGTCCGGTCTAATCTTAGATTGGGAATGAACTCCGTATGCCTAAGTCAATCCATAAAACGAGTGTGCGACGCTGAGCCGATCGGAAAGGCATAATACACCGGGGATCGATCCGGTCCCCTTCTGCGTGCTACCGGTCCCACTGCCACAACCCTTGGTCTAGCTGGGGCTTTGACATGGAATGAACTCCCTATGCCTAAGCCAACCCACAAAACGAGCGTGCGGGTGCTCAGCCAGCCGGAGAGGCAGAATGCGCAAGTTGGGGATCAGTCCGGTCCCCCCTAGGTGCTGCCGATCCTGCTGTCGCAACCCTCGGTCTGGTCCAAACTTAGATTGGGAATGAACTCCATATGCTTAGACTGGGGATGAACTCCGTATGCCTAAGTCAACCCATGAAACGAGCGTGTGGGCACTTAGCCGACCAGAGAGTTAGGATGTGCATGCCGGAGATCGAATGGGTGGTAGGTGGTTTCAAGCACATCTTCATATTTCTGTCATGAAAATGCCATTTTTATGGCTTGTAAATTCATACAATGGTCCCCTAAGCCTTCATGTGAAGTTTCGTGGCAAGACGACCCGTTTTCTATTTTTCATGATTTTTGAAACTTTTTGCGGTTCAAGATTTTTTAAAATTTTTTTAGAAAGAGTTCCCTCCCCAAATTTGGTAGAGGTGATCCTTGTATTTTTGTTGGCATGCACAAAACAATTCAGCTAAAAACTCGAAGTGTAGAAGATTTTGTGACCGTTTAAAAAAAGTGCCCCCATTTCAGACACTTTAAAGACTACTGGCAGCAAACCTATAAAATCTCAAATGCTCTTTAAGGGGGTGTGAGTTCTCGAGGTTTGATGAGGGATAGGGGGCCAATATAAGGGCCAAGTACCAGCACCCATCGTACATCATGTGCGCACACCCCCCCAGCCCCCCCAATTGTCGGAACCCCGAATACCGTTGGTTAGGCTCTCCGACGATGCTCCGACGATGGTGCCTTGAGCGAAAAAATGCGGTACCAGTGCATGCCCGAGCCCAGCATGTGCACCATGGCTCAAAATCTTAGACTGGGAATGAACTCCGTATGCTTAGACATGGAATGAACTCCGTATACCTAAGCCAACCAACGAAACGAGCGTGCGGGCACTCAGCCGATCGAAAAGGCAGATTGCACAAGTCAGAGATCAGCCTGGTCCTCCCTATGTGCTGTCGATCCTACTACCACAACCCTCGGTCTGTTTCGATCTTAGACTGGGAATGAACTCCGTATGCGTAAGTCAACCCACGAAACGAGCGTGCGGGTGCTGAGCCGATCGAAAAGTCATAATGCGAAGCCGACGATCGGCCCTGTCCCCCTTTACGTGCTATCGGTCCCGCTGCCACATCCCTCGATCCAGCTGGGGCTTAGACATGGAATGAACTCCGTATGCCTAAGCCAACCGACGAAACGAACGTGTAGGTGCTCAGCTGACTGAAGAGGCAGAATGCGTAAGCCAGGGATCTGCCCGATCCCCCCTGCATGCTGTCGATCCTGTTGCTGGTCCTGCTGCCACAACCCTCTGTTCGGTCTGATCTTAGACTGGAAATGAACTCTGTATGCTTAGGCATGGAATGAACTCTGTATGCCTAAGCCAACCTACGAAATGAGCGTGCGGACGCTCAGCCGGTCGGAGAGGAAGAATGCGCAAGCTAGGAATCAGCCCGATACCCCCTGTGTGCTGTCGATCCTGCTGCCGCAACCCTCGGTCCGATTTAATCTTAGACTGGGAATGAACTCTATATGCCTAAGTCAACCCACGAAACCAGTGTGGGGGCGCTGAGCCGACCGAAGAGGCATAATGCGTAAGTCGGGGATCAGACCGGTCCCCTCATGTGTACTGCAAGTCCTGCTGCCATAACCCTCGGTTCGATTGGGGCTTAGACAAGGAATGAACTCCCTATGCCTAAGCCAACCCACGAAACGGGTGTACGGGCGCTCAGGCGACCGGAGAGGCAGAATGCGCAAGTCGGGGATCGACCCGATCCCCCCTGCGTGTTGTCGATCCTGCTACCGCAACCCTTGGTCCGGTCCGATCTTAGACTGGGAATGAACTCTGTATGCTTAGACTGGGGATGAACTCGTATGCCTAAGTCAACCCATGAAACGAGCGTGCAGGCGCTTAGCCGACCAGAGAGGCAAGATGCGCAAGTCGGGGATCGAACGGGTGATAGGTGGATTCAAGCACATCTTCATATTTCTGCCATGCCAATGCCATTTTTATGGCTTGTAAATTCATACAATGGTCCCCTAAGCCATCATTTGAAGTTTCGTGGCAAGACGACCCGTTTTCTATTTTTCACGATATTTGAAACCTTTTACGGTTCGGGATTTTTTAAAATTTTTTTAGAAAGGGTTTTGTCCCCAAATTTGGTAGAGATGATCCTTGTATTTTTTTTGGAATGCACAAAAAAATTCAGCTAAAAATCCGAAGTGGAGAAGATTTTGTGACCATTTGAAAAACGTGTCCCCATTTCAGACACTTTAATGGCTACTAGCAGGAAACCTATAAAATCTCAAATGCTCTTTAAGGGGGTGTGAGTTCTCGAGGTTTGATGAGGGATAGGGGGCCAATATAAGGGCCAATTACCAGCACCCATCGCACATCATGTGTGCACACCCCCCGGCCCCCCAATCGCCGAAACCCCCAATGCCGTCGGTTAGGCTCTCCGGTGATGCTCCAGCAATGGTGCCCCAGGTGAAAAAAATGCGGGACCAGCACATGGCCGAGCCCAGCATGTGCACGAAATGGGCATGCGGGTGCTCAACCGATCGAAGAGGCAGGATGTGCAAGCCAAGGATTGGCCCGATCCCCCTTACGTGCTACCGATCCTGCTATCGTAACACTCGATCTGGTCCGATCTTAGACTGGGAATGAACTCCGTATGCTTAAACTAGTTAAGTCAACCCATGAAACGAACGTGCAGACGCTCAGCCGACCAGAGAGGCAGGATGTGCAAGTCAAGGATCGAATGGGTGGTAGGTGGGTTGAAGCACATCTTCATATTTCTACTGTGCCAATGCCATTTTTATGGCTTGTAAATTCATACAATGGTCCCCTAAGCCTTCATATGAAGTTTCGTGGCAAGATGACCCATTTTCTATTTTTCACGATTTTTTGAAACTTTTTACGGTTCGGGATTTTTAAAAATTGTTTTAGAAAGATTTTTGTCCCCAAATTTGGTAGAGGTGATCCTTGTTTTTTTTTTGGCATGCACAAAAAAATTCAGCTAAAAACTTGAAGTGGAGAAGCTTTTGTGATCATTTGAAAAAAGTGTCCCCATTTCTGACACTTTAATGGCTACTGGAAGCAAACCTATAAAATCTCAAATGCTCTTTAAGGGGGCGTGAGTTCTCGAGGTTTGATGAGGGATAGGGGGCCAATATAAGGGCCAAGTACCAGCACCCATCGCACATCATGTGCGCACACCCCCCGCCCCTCCAATCACCAGAACCCCCAATGCTGCCGGTTAGGCTCTTCGGCAATGCTCCGACGATGGTGCCCCGGGCGAAAAAAATGTGGCACCAGCACATGCCCAAGCCCAGCATGTGCACCATGGCTCAAACTCTTAGACTAGGAATGAACTCCGTACGCTTAGACATGGAATGAACTCCGTATGCCTAAGCCAACCCATGGAACGAGCGTGCGGGCACTCAGCCGACCGAAGAGGCAAAATGTGTAAGTCGGGGATCGGCCCGATCCCCCTCTACATGCAGGCCGTCCTACTACCACAACCCTCGGTCCGTCTGGGGCTTAGACACGGAATGAACTCCCTATGCCTAAACCAACCCACGAAACGGGCGTGTGGGCGCTCAGTCGACCAGAGAGGCAGAATGTGCAAGCTGGGGATCGGTCGGGTCCCCCCTGTGTGCTGTCGATCCTGCCGCCGTAACCCTCGGTCTGGTTTGATCTTAGACTAGGGATGAACTCCGTATGCTTAGACTGGGGATGAACTCCGTATGCCTAAGTCAACCCATGAAACGAGCGCGCGGGCGCTCAGTCAACAGGAGAGGTCGACTGGAGAGGCAGAATGCATAAGCCGGGGATCAACCCGGTCCCCCCTGCGTGCTGTCGATCCTACTACTGCAACCCTCAGTCCAGTCCGATCTTAGACTGGGAATGAACTTCGTATGCTTAGACAAGGAATGAACTCCGTATGCCTCAGCCAACCCACGAAACGAACGTACGGGCGTTCAGCCGACTGAAGAGGCAGAATGCACAACCCGAGGATTGGCCTGGTCCCCCCTATGTGCTATCGATCCTGCTACTGTAACCCTCAGTTCGGTCTGATCTTAGATAAAAAATTAACTCCGTATGCCTAAGTTAACCCACGAAACGAGTGTTCCGGCGCTGAGCCGACCGGAGAGGCATAATGCACAAGTCAGGGATCGACTCGATCCCCTTCTGTGTGCTGTCGGACACGCTGCCACAACCCTTGGTCCGACTGGGTCTTAGACATGGAATGAACTCCCTATGGCTAAGCCAACCAACGAAACAAGCGTGTGGGTGCTCAGCCGACCGAAAAGGCAGAATGCGCAAGCAGGAGATTGGCCAAGTCCCCCCTACGTGCTGCCGATCCTGCTGTCGCAACCCTCGGTCTGGTTCGATCTTAGATTGTGAATGAACTCTGTATGCTTAGACTGGGGATGAACTCCATATGCCTAAGTCAACCCACGAAACGAGCATATGAGCACTCAGCTGACCGGAAAGGCCGGCCAAAGAGGCATAATGCACAAGCCGAGGATCAGCTCAATCACCGTCTGTGTGCTATCGATCCCACTGCTGGTCCTGTTACCACAACCCTCAATCCAGCTGGTGCTTAGACATGGAGTGAACTTCGTATGCCTAAGCCAACCCACGAAATGAGTGTGCGGGTGCTCAACCGGTCAGAGAGGTAGAATGCGCAAGTCGAGGATCCACTCAGTCCCCCCTGCGTGCTGTCGATCCTGCTGTTGGTCCTACTGCTGCAACCCTCGGTCTGTTCTGATCTTAGACTGGGAATGAACTCCATATGCTTAGACATGGAATGAACTCTGTATGCCTAAGCCAACCCACAAAACGAGCGTGCGGGCGTTCAGCCGGCCAGAGAGGCAGAATGCGCAAGCAGGGGACTGGCCCGGTCCCCCCTACGTGCTATCGATCTTGCAATCACAACCCTCGATCCAGTCTGATCTTAGACTGGGAATGAACTCCGTATGCCTAAGTCAACCCACGAAACAAGCGTACAAGTGCTGAGCCGATCGGAGAGGCATAATGCGTAAGTCGAGGATCGGGTCGATCCCCCTCTGCGTGCTGTCGGTCCCGTTGCCACAACCCTCGATCTGGCTGGGGCTTAGACGTGGATTGAACTCCTTATGCCTAAGCCAACCCATGAAACAGGCGTGCGGGCGCTCAGCTGTCCGGAGAGGCAGAATGTGCATGCCGGGGATCGGCCCAGTCCCTCCTGCGTGTCGTCGATCCTACTGCCCAACCTTTAGTCCGGTCTGATCTTAGATTGGGAATGAACTCTGTATGTTTAGACTGGGGATGAACTTCGTATGCCTAAGTCAACCCACGAAATGAGCGTGCCGACGTTCAGCCGACCAGAGAGGCAGGATGTGCAAGTCGAGGATCGAATGGTTGGTATGTGGGTTCAAGCACATCTTCATATTTCTTCCATGCCAATGCCATTTTTATGGCTTGTAAATTCATACAATGGTGCCCTATGCCTTCATGTGAAGTTTCGTGGCAAGACAACCCGTTTTTTATTTTTCATGATTTTTGAAACGATTTACGGTTCAAGATTTTTTAAATTTTTTTTAGAAAGGGTTTTGTCCCCAAATTTGGTAGAGGCGATCCTTGTATTTTTGGTGGCATGCACAAAACAATTCAGCTAAAAACTCGAAGTGGAGAAGATTTTGTGACCGTTTGAAAAAAGTGTTCTCATTTCAGACATTTTAATGGCTACTGGCAGCAAACCTATAAAATCTTAAATGCTCTTTAAGGGGGTGTGAGTTCTCGAGGTTTGATGAGGGATAGGGGGCCAATATAAGGGCCAAGTACCAGCACCAATCGCACATCATGTGTGCACACCCCCCGGCCCCCCCAAACGTCGGAACCCTTAATGCCGCCGGCTAGGCTCTCCGGTGATGCTCCGGCGATGCTCCGACAATGGTGCCCTGGCTGAAAAAAATGCAGCACTAGCACATGCCCGAGCCCAGCATGGGCACCGTGGCTCAAACTCTTAGACTGGGAATGAACTCCATACGTTTAGACATGGAATGAACTCTGTATGCCTAAGCCAACCCACGGAACGAGCGTGCGGGCGCTCAACTGGCCAGAGAGGCAGAATGTGCAAGCCAGGGATCAGCCTGGTCCCCCTCTGCGTGCTACCGGTCCCGTTGCCACAACCCTTAGTCCACCTGGGGCTTAGACATGGAATGAACTCCCTATGCCTAAGCCAACCCATGAAACAGGCGTGCGGGCACTTTGCCGACCGGAGAGCAGAATGCGCGAGCCGAGGATCGACCCGGTCCCCCCTATGTGCTGCCAATCCTGCTGCCGCAACCCTCGATCTGATTAGATCTTATACTGGGAATGAACTCCGTATGCTTAGACTGGGGATGAACTCCGTATGCCTAAGTCAACCCACGAAACGAACGTGCGGGCACTCAATCGACCGGAGAGGCCGACCGAAGAGGCAGAATGTGTAAGTCGAGGATAGGCCCCATCCCCCCCTGCATGGTGCCGATCCTGCTGTTGGTCCTGCTACCGCAACCCTCTCTCCGGTCTGATCTTAGACTGGGAATGAACTCCGTATGCTTAGACATGGAATGGACTCCTTATGCCTAAGCCAACCCATGAAATGAGCGTGACGGCGCTCAATCGACCTGAGAGACAGAATGCGCAAGCTGGGGACCGACTCGATCCCCTTTGCATGCTGTCGATCCTACTGCCACAACCCTCATTTCGGTTCGATCTTAGACTGGGAATGAATTTTGTATGCCTAAGTCAACCCACGAAATGAGCATTCAGACGTTGAGCCGACCGGAGAGGCATAATGCGCAAGCCAGGGATCGACCCGATCCCCCTATGCGTGCTACCAATCCCGCTGCCACAACTCTCGATCCGACTGGGGTTTAGACATGGAATGAACTCCTTATGCCTAAGCCAACCCACGAAACGGGCGTGCGGGCACTCAGTCGGTCGGAGAGGTAGAATGCCCGAGCCGGAGATCGGCCTGGTCACCACTGCTTGCTGCCGATCCTACTACCGTAACCCTCGGTCTGGTTTGAGCTTAGACTGGGAATGAACTCTGTATGCTTAGACTGAGGATGAACTCCGTATGCCTAAGGCAACCAACGAAAAAAACGTATGCTCAGCCGGTCGGAGAGGCATAATACGTAATCCAAGGATAAGCCTGATCCCCCTCTTCTTGCTATCGATCCCGCTATCGGTCTTGCTACCACAACCCTCGGTCCAGCTGGGGCTGAGACATGGAATGAACTCCGTATTCCTAAGCCAACCCATGAAACGAGCGCGCTGGCACTCAACCCTCCGGAGAGGCAGAATGTGCAAGTCAGGGATCGGTCCGATCCCCCCCGACATGCTGCCAATCCTGTTGCTGGTCCTGCTATCGCAACCCTCAGTCCGGTCCGATCTTAGACTGGGAATGAACTATGTATGCTTAGACATGGAATGAACTCCGTATGACTAAGCCAACCCACGAAACGAGCGTGTGTACGCTCAGTAGGCCGGAGAGCTAGAATGTGCAAGCTGGGGATCGGATCGGTCTCCCCTGCATACTATCAATCTTGCTGCCGCAACCTTCGGTCCGTCCGATCTTAGATTGGGAATGAACTCCGTATGCCTAAGTCAACCCATGAATCGAGCGTACGGGCGCTGAGCCGATCGAAAAGGCATAATGCGTAAGCCGAGGATCGGCCCGATCCCCCTCTGCATGCTGTCAGTCCCGCTACCACAACCCTCAGTCTGGCTGGATCTTAGACATGGAATGAACTCCTAATACCTGAGCCAACCCACGAAACGGGGGTACGGGTGCTCAGCCGGCTGGAGAGGCAAAATGCGCAAGCTGGGGATCAGCCCGGTCCCCCTTACGTGCTATCGATCCTACTACCGTAACCCTCGGTTCGGTCCGATCTTAGACTAGGAATGAACTTCATATGCTTAGACTAGGGATGAACTCCATATGCCTAACTCAACCCACGAAATGAGCGTGCGGGTGCTCAACCGGCCGGAGAGGAGCCGAAGATGCATAATACGCAAGTCAGGGATCAGCCTGGTCCCCCTCTGCGTGCTGTCGATCCTGTTGCTGGTCCTGCTACCGTAAACCTCGATCCGGCTAGGGGCTTAGACATGGAATGAACTCCGTATGCCTAACCCAACCCACAAAATGAGCGTGCGAGCCCTCAGTCGATCAGGAGAGGCAGAATGCACAAGTCGGAGATCGGCCCGGTCCTCCCCTGCATGTTGTCGATCCTGCTGCTTGGTCCTGCTATCGCAACCCTAGGTCTGATCCGATCTTAGACTGGGAATGAACTCCGTATGCCTAAGTCAACCCATGAAACGAGCGTGTGGACGCTCAGTCGACAGAGAGGCAGGATGCACAAGTTGGGGATCGAACGGGTGGTAGGTGGGTTCAAGCACATCTTCATATTTCTGTCATGCCAATGCCATTTTTATGGCTTGTAAATTCAAAAAATTGTCCCCTACGCCTTCATGTGAAGTTTCGTGGCAAGACGACCCGTTTTCTATTTTTCATGATTTTTAAAACTTTTTACGGTTCGGGATTTTTTAAAATTTTTTAGAAAGAGTTTTGTCCCCAAATTTGGTAGAGGTGATCCCTATATTTTTGTTGGCATGCACAAAAAAATTCATCAAAAACTCAAAGTGGAGAAGATTTTGTGACTGTTTGAAAAAAGTGTCCCCATTTCAGACACTTTAATGGCTACTAGTAGCAAACCTATAAAATCTCAAATGCTCTTTAAAGGGGTGTGAGTTCTCGAGGTTTGATGAGGGATAGGGGGCCAATATAAGGGCCAAGTACCAGCACCCATCGCACATCATGTGCGCACACCTCCTGGCCCCCCCAATCACCAGAACCCCCAATGCCGCCTATTAGGCTCTCCGACGATGCCTCGACGATGGTGCCCCAGGCGAAAAAAATGTGGCACTAGCACATGCCCGAGCCTAGCATGTGTACCATGGCTCAAACTCTTAGACTGGGAATGAACTCCGTATGCTTAGACATGGAATGAACTCCGTATGCCTAAGCCAACCCATGAAACGAGCGTGCAGGCGCTTAGCCGGCTGGAGAGGTAGAATGCGCAAGCTGGGGATCGACCCGATCCCTCTCTGCATGCTACCGGTTCCACTGCCACAACCCTCAGTTCGACTGGGCCTTACACATGGAATGAACTCCCTATGCCTAAGCCAACCCACGAAACGGGCATGCGGGCACTCAGCCGACCGGAGAGGCAGAATGCGCAAGCCGGGGATCGGCCCGGTCCCCCCTACGTGCTGTCAATCCTGCTGCCTCAACCCTCAGTTCGATCTGATCTTAGACTGGGAATGAGCTCCATATGCTTAGACTGGGGATGAACTCCGTATGCCTAAATCAACCCATGAAACGAGCTTACGGGTGCTTAGCCATCGGAGAGGCCGGTCGGAGAGGCAAAATGTGCAAGCCGAGGATCGGCTCAGTCCCCCCTACGTGCTACCGATCCTGCTGCTGGTCTTGCTACCGTAACCCTCGATCTGGTCTGATCTTAGACTGGGAATGAACTCCGTATGCCTAAGTCAACCCACGAAATGAGTGTCCGGACATTGAGCAGGTCAGAGAGTCATAATGAGCAAGCCGGGAATCGGCCCGATCCCTCTCTGCCTGCTGTCGGTCCCACTGCCACAACCCTCGGTCTGACTGGGCTTAGACATGGAATGAAGTCCCTATGCCTAAGCCAACCAACGAAACGTGCGTGCGGGTGGTCAACCGGCCGGAGAGGTAGAATGGGCAAGCCGGGGATCGACCCAGTCCCCCCTACGTGCTACCGATCCTCCTGTCGTAACCCTCGATCCGATCCGATCCTAGATTGGGAATGAACTCCGTATGCGTAGACTAGGGATGAACTCCGTATGCCTAAGTCAACCCATGAAACGAGCGTACGAGTGCTCAACCGGCCAGAGAGGCATAATGCGTAAGCCGAGGATTAGCCTGATCCCCCTCTGCGTGCTGCCGATGCCACGTCGGTCCTATTACCACAACCCTCGGTCAGGTTGGGGCTTAGACGTGGAATGAACTTCGTATGCCAAAGCAAACCCATGAAACGAGCGTGTGGGCACTCAGCCAACCGGAGAGGCAGAATCTACAAGCCGGGGATCGGCTCGATCTCCGCCTGCGTGCTGTCAATCCTGCTATTGGTCCTGCTACTGCAACCCTCGATCCGATCCGATCTTAGACTGGGAATGAACTCCGTATGCTTAGACGTGGAATGAACTCCATATGCCTAAGCTGGGAATCAGCTCGGTCCCCCTCTGCGTGCTGTCGATCCCGCTATCGGTCCTGCTGCCACAACCCTCGGTCCGACTGGGGCTTAGACATGGAATGAACTCCGTATACCTAAGCCAACCCATGAAATGATGGTGTGGGGGCTCAGCCGGTCGAAGAGGCAGAATGCGTAAGCCAGGGATTGGCCCGGTCCCTTCCTATATGCTGTCTATCCTGCTACTACAACCCTCAGTCCAATCTGATCTTAGACTGAGAATGAGCTCTATATGCCTAAGTTAACCCACGAAATGAGCGTGCGGGCGCTAAGCCGGCCAGAGAGGCGTAATGGGCAAGTCGAGGATCGGTCTGATCCTCCTCTGCTTGCTGTCGGTCCCGCAGCCATAACCCTCAGTCCGACTGGGGCTTACACATGGAATGAACCCCCTATGCCTAAGCCAACCCATGAAACGAGCGTGCGGGTGCTCAGCCGGTCGAAGAGGTAGACTGCACAAGCCGGGGATCGACCCGGTCCCCCCTGCGTGCTGTCGATCCTGCTGCCACAACCCTTGGTCCGATCCGATCTTAGACTGGGAATGAACTCCGTATGCTTAGACTGGGGATGAACTCCATATCCCTAAGTCAACCCATGAAACGAACATGCGGGCACTTAGCCGGTCGGAGAGGCATAATGCGTAAGCCGGGGATCAGCCTGATCCCCCTCTGCATGCTATCGATCCTGCTGCCACAACCCTCTGTCTAGCTGGGGCTTAGACATGGAATGAAGTTCGTATGCCTAAGCCAACCCATGAAACGAGCGTGTGGGCGTTCAGCCAACCGAAGAGGCAGAATGCGCAGGTCGGGGACTGGCCCGGTCCCCCCTGCGTGCTGCCAATCTTGCTGCTGGTCTTGCTACCAGAACCCTTGGTCCGGTCTGATCTTAGACTAGGAATGAAATTTGTATGCTTAGACATGGAATGAACTCTGTATGCCTAAGCCAACCCACGAAACAAGCGTGCGGGCGCTCAGCCGACCGGAGAGGCAGAATGCACAAGCTGGGGATTGGCCCAGTCCCCCTCTGCGTGCTGTCGATCTTGCTACCACAAACCTCAGTCTGGCTAGGGCTTAGACATGGAATGAACTCCCTATGCCTAAGCTAACCCATGAAAGGGCGTGCGGGTGCTCAGCCGGTTGGAGAGGCAAAATGTGCAAGCCGGGGACCGGTCCGGTCCCCCCTACGTGCTTTCGATCCTACTGCCGTAACCCTCGATCTAGTTCGATCTTAGACTGTGAATGAACTCCGTATGCTTAGACTGGGGATGAACTCTGTATGCCTAAGTCAACATGCAGGTGCTCAATCGACCAGAGAGGTAGAATACACAAGTCAGGGATCAGCCCAGTCCCCCTCTGCATGCTACAGATCCTTCTGCTGGTCTTGCTACCTCAACCATTGGTCCGGTCTGATCTTAGACTGGAAATGAACTCCATATGCTTAGACATGGAATGAACTCGTATGCCTAAGCCAGCCCACGAAACGAGTACGTGGGAGCTCAGCTGATCGGAAAGGCAAAATGCGCAAGCCGGGGACCAGCCTGGTCCCCCCTACGTGCTGTCGATCCTACTATCGAAACCTTCTGTCCGATCCGATCTTAGACTGGGAATGAACTCGTAAGCCTAAGTCAACCCACGAAACAAGTGTTCGGCCACTGACCTGATCGGAGAGGCATAATGCGCAAGCTAGGGATCGACCCGATCCCCCTCTACATGTTATCGGTCCCACTGCCACAACCCTCGGTCCGGTTGGGGCTTAGACATGGAATGAACTCCCTATGCCTAAGCCAACTCACGAAACGGGCGTATGGGCCCTCAACCGATCGGAGAGGCAGAATGCGCAAGCTAGGGATCAGTCCGGTCCCCCCTATATGCTGCAACAACCCTCCGTCTGATCCGATCTTAGACTGGGAATGAACTTCGTATGCTTAGACTGGGGATGAACTCCGTATGCCTATGTCAACTCATGAAACGAGCATGCGAGCGCTCAGTCGGTCGGAGAGGCTGGCCAAATTGACATAATGCACAAGCCGGGGATCAACCTGATCCCCCTCTACGTGCTGTCGATCCCGCTGTCGATCCTTACTGCCACTACCCTCGATCCGATTGGGGATTAGACATGGAATGAACCTCGTATGCCTAAGCCAACCCAAAAAATGAACGTGTGAGCGCTCAGCCGATCGAAGAGGTAAAATGCGCAAGTCGAGGATCGACTCGGTCCCCCCAACGTGCTATCGATCCTGCTACTGGTCCTACAACCGCAACCCTCAATCCGGTCCGATCTTAGACTGGGAATGAACTCCGTATGCCTAAGCCGAGGATCAGCTCGGTCCCCCTCTGCGGGCTGCCGATCCCGCTGCTGGTCCTGCTGCCACAACCCTCAGTCTGACTAGCGTGCGGGCGTTCAGTCGGTTGGAGAGGCAGAATGTGCAAGTCGAGGATCGGCTCAATCCCTCCCTACGTGCTATTGATCCTGTTATTGCAACCGTCAATTCAGTCCGATCTTAGACTAGGAATGAACTCCGTATGCCTAAGTCAACCCATGAAATAAGCGTGCGGGTGCTGAGCCGACCGGAGAGGCATAATGCACAAGCCGGGGATCGGCCTGGTCCCCCTCTGCATGCTGTCAGTCCCGCCGCCACAACCCTCGGTCCGATTGGGGGTTAGACATGGAATGAACTCCCTATGCCTAAGCCAACACATAAAACAGGTGTGCGGGTGCTCAATCGGTCGGAGAGGTAGAATGCGCAAGTCGGGGATCGACCCGATCCCCCCTGCGTGCTGTCGATGCTGCTACCGCAACCCTCGGTCTGATCCGATCTTAGATTGAGAATGAACTCTGTATGCTTAGACTGGGGATGAACTTCAAATGCCTAAGTCAACTCACGAAACGAGCGTGCGGCCGCTTAGCCGACCAAAGAGGCAGAATGCGCAGGCCGGGGATCGAACGGGTGCTAGGTGGGTTCAAGCAGCTCTTCATATTTCTGCCATGCCAATGCCATTTTTATGGATTGTAAATTCATACAATGGTCCCCTAAGCCTTCATGTGAAGTTTCATGGCAAGACAATCCGTTTTCTATTTTTCACGATTTTCCAAACTTTTTGCGGTTCAGGATTTTTTAAAATTTTTTTAGAAAGAGTTTTGTCCCCAAATTTGGTAGAGGTGGTCCATTTATTTTTTTTGGCATGGAAAAAAAATTCAGCTAAAAACTCAAAGTGGAGAAGATTTTGTGACCATTTGAAAAAAGTGTCCCCATTTCAGACACTTTAATGGCTACTGGCAGCAAACCTATAAAATCTCGAATGCTCTTTAAGGGGGTGTGAGTTCTCGAGGTTTGATGAGGGATAGGGGCCAATATAAGGGCCAACTACCAGCACCCAATCACCGGGACCCCCCAATGCCGTCGGTTAGGCTCTCCGACGATGCTCCGGCGATGGTGCCCCGGGCGAAAAAAATGTGGCACCAGCACATGCCCGAGCCCAGCATGTGCACCATGGCTCAAAATCTTAGACTGGGAATGAACTCCGTATGCTTAGACATGGAATGAACTCCGTATGCCTAAGCCAACCAATGAAACGAGCGTACGGGTGCTCAGTCGGCCGGAGAGGCAGAATGCGGAAGCCGAGGATCGGCCCAGTCCCCCTATGTGTTATCGATCCTGCTGTCGTAACCCTTAGTTTGGTCTGATCTTAGACTGGGAATGAACTCCGTATGCAAAAGTTAACCCAGGGAACGAGCATGCGGGTGCTGAACCGATCGAAGAGGCATAATGCGCAAGCTGAGGATCGACCTGATCCCCCTCTGCGTGCTACCGGTCTCAGTGCCACAACCCTCAGTCCAGCTAGGGCTTAGACATGGAATGAACTCCCTATGCCTAAGCCAACCAACGAAACAGACGTGCGGGTGCTCAACCAGCTGGAGAGGCAGAATACGTAAGTCGGGGATCAGCTCGGTCCCCCTACGTGCTGTCGATCCTACTGCCACAACCCTCGATCCGATCTAATCTTAGACTGGGAATGAACTCTGTATGCCCAAGTCAACCCAAAAAATGAACGTACGAGCATTGAGCTGGCCGGAGAGGCATAATGCGCAAGCCAGGGATGAACTCCGTATGCTTAGTCTGGGGATGAACTCCGTATGTCGAAGTCAACCCACGAAACGAGCGTACGGGTGCTTAGTCGGTCAAGAGGCTGGCCAAAGAGGCATAATGCGCAAGTCGAGGATCAGCCCGATCCCCCTCTGCATGCTGTCGATCCCGCTGTCGGTCTTACTACCACAACCCTCGGTCCGACTGGGGCTTAGACATGGAATGAACTCCGTATGCCTAAGCCAACCCACAAAATGAGCGTGCGGGTGCTCAACCGGTCGGAGAGGCAGAATGTGCAAGCTGGGGATCGGCCCGGTCCCCCCTTCGTGCTGTCGATCCTGTTGCTGGTCCTGTTGCCGTAACCCTCGGTCCGATCTGATCTTAGACTGGGAATGAACTCCATATGGTTAGACATGGAATGAACTCCGTATGCCTAAGCCAACCCACGAAACGAGCGTGCGGGCACTCAACCAACCGAAGAGGCAGAATGCGCAAGCCGGGGATCGGCCCGATCCCCCCTACGTGCTGTCGATCCTGCTACTGCAACCCTCGTCCGGTCCGAGCTTAGACTAGGAATGAACTTCCGTATGCCTAAGTCAACCCATGAAATGAGCGTGCGGGCGCTGAGCCGGTCGGAGAGGCATAATGCGTAAGCCGGGTGTCATGAGCCAACCTTGTATAGGGCCATGACCGGGACTTAGGTTGCCATAAGCCACCCATGTATAGGGCCATGGCCGGGTAGATCCCTTGTTCTAGGAAAAGTGTCCCCATTTCAAACATTGTAATGGTTACTGGTAGCATAGCTCTAAAATCTCTAAGGCTCTTTTAGGGGGGTGAGCCGGTAGCGTAGTGTTGGGCTGTCTCACCGTTGCTATGCGAGCCTAGGCCACCCACCAAGGGCTGCCCCCTGGCCCTGGTGATGGTGGGAGTCCGATGTATGATTCTCGACTATAATAAAACTCACCCCGATTGAATGTCCTGATTGTTGCCTCGATGTGTTTTTCTTTTTCTCGATGCGAATATGCCTTCTTGTGTGTGTGCTTGAGATCGATCTCGATATATTGTGTCTTATTGTGAATGCTTGGGACTAACCATGGCTTATGGTTATTTGTTCAGATATCGATCTATTGAAGGCTGACTTGGTTGGAAGCGCCCATTCAAGTGTCGTACGGTCTATTGCTTGCTGAGAGAAAGCTTAGTCCGTGACACATGGTATCAGAGCACGGTTGAGAAGTGCTAGAAAAATGGATGAGATGGCCACAAGTGGTGGACCCAATCATCAATAGAGAATTGAGGAACTTGAGGCCGCGGTGGCCACAATGAAAACTCATATGGCGACTAAAGACCGAGTGAGGGAGATCGAGACAACCCAGCGGGAGTTGTCGATACTCTCCACAACGTGAGCGAAGAGGCTAGAGATGCCTTGAACATTCTCCAAAAGGAGTTTGAGGAGCTCAGAGCACAGGTGAGCATCCTACAAATGGCTGTGGCCAGATCGGGTTCGAGCTCGATGGAAAGGGGAAAAAGGCCCAAGGTGCCGGAGCCTCAATGCTATGAGGGGGCAAGGGATGCTAAGGAACTTGAAAATTTCTTGTTTGACATGGAGCAATACTTTCGAGCTGTACACACGGATTCAGAGGAAGACAAGGTAGCAATGGCATCGATGTACCTCGCAGGGGATGCCAAGCTGTGGTGGCGCTCCAAGTTTGTCGATGACGAGTGCCCGATTAAGACTTGGACAGATCTGAAGCGAGAATTGAAAAACCAGTTTTTCCCTGAGAATGTGGAGTATATGGCTCGAAGGAGACTTCGAGAATTGGTGCAAACAGGAACGGTGCGAGAGTTTGTAAGGAGCTTTTCTACCCTGATGTTGGATATTCGGGACATGTCGAAAAGGACAAGATGTTCTATTTTCTTGAGGGCCTCAAGCCTTGGGCGAGGACAGAACTACAAAGGTAGAAAGTGCAAGACGTGGCCACGGCCATGGCTGCAGCTAAATGTCCCACGATTACAATGATGGCTCTTCAAAACAAAAAAAATCCTCCATCAACTGGCAGTAGCTTCAACTTTGGGAGTGGGGAAAAGATGACCAGGTTGGATCGGCCCTTCAGTGGGGGATCAGACAGGAGGTCCTTTGGTCGAGATAGCACCCAACCCAAGATAAGCAACGTAGGGATTTTCAAGCCTAGGCAACCGCTAGCTTGCTTTCTTTGCAAGGGGCCACATTGGGTGGCTGAATGCCTGTACAGGGGAGCCCTTAATGCCTTAAAGACCTCATCTCAAGAGTTCGCAAAAGTGCCAGAGAGTGTTGAAGAAGTTGAAGAGGAGCCAGCCAAGATGGGTTCAATAAGGTTCCTCAATACCTTCTGCACCCAATTGAACACTATAAAGAAAAGAGCAGAGTAGAGGCTTGATGTATGTGAACTTAATGATCAATGAGAAAGCCACTAAGGCTATGGTGGATACAGGTGCAACTGACACTTTCATCACACCAGAAGAAGCAAAAAGGTGTGGTCTTCAGATTAGTAAAAATTGTGGACAATGAAGGCGGTCAACTCGCCAGCCTTTACGATCAGTGGAAGCTCCAAGAGTGTGACAACCCGATTGGGGCCATGGGAAGGGAAGGTAGACTTTACAGTTTTCCCTATGGATGACTTTGATGTTGTTCTCGGATTGGACTTCATGATGTTCGCTTAGGTTATCCCTATCCCCACTGCTAGCTGCTTGTTGTTCTTAGGGGAAAACCCATGTGTGGTGCCAGCCAACATCTTAACAAAGAGTGGGAAGAAAATGATTTCAGCTTTGTAGTTCAAGGAAGGGGTAAAGAGAGGGGAACCCTCCTTTGTGGTTGTGCCGATCTACAAAAAAGGGTCAGAAGTAGAACCAATACCTGATGGTGTGGGAAAAGTGTTGGAAGAATTTGAAGAGGTGATGCCAAAGATGTTGCCTAAGGTTCTTACCCCTCGACGAGCAGTGGACCATGAAATTGAGCTCCTCCCAGGAGCAAAACCCCCTACTAAGAAAATAGTTAGATGAGCTTCTACAAGTTGAGTTTCATCAGACCATCAAAGGCTCCTTTCGGAGTGCCAGTGCTATTTCAGAGGAAGCATGATAGAAGTTTACGATTATGTGTTGACTACAGGGCCCTGAACAAAGTCACCATAAGAAACAAATATTCCATCCCCCTTATAGCAAACTTGTTTGATCAATTGAGTTGGGCCAAGTACTTCTCCAAATTGGACCTGAGATCTGGCTACCATCAGGTCAAAATCGTTGAGGGGATGAGCCAAAAACCACTTGTGTGACACGGTATGGTGCATTTGAATTTCTTGTTATGCCCTTTGGACTGACCAATGCTCCTGCCACATTTTGTACATTGATGAATCAGGTATTCCATGACTACCTAGACAAATTTATAGTCATCTATTTAGACGATATAGTGGTATATAGCTCCACTTTGGAAAAACATAAAAAACACCTACACCAGGTACTTCAAAGATTATAGGACCACCAGTTATACATAAAAAGCGAGAAGTGTGCATTTGCTCAAACCCAAATCCATTTTCTCGATCACATTGTTGAACGTGGCCACATTCGAATGGACATGGAAAAGGTTAGGGCCATCAAGGAGTGGACAACACCGAAGAACGTTAGTGAGCTCTGCTCATTTTTGGGACTAGCCAACTATTATAGAAGGTTTGTGGAAGGGTACTCTCGCAAGACCATGGCCCTCACGGAGCTATTGAAGAAGGAGCATAAATGGTGTTGGACGAGTGAGTGCTAAGAGGCCTTCGAGGGATTGAAAGATGCTATTATGAAAGATCCCATCTTAGTTCTCTCTGATATTGAAAAGTCTTTCAAAGTTCAGATGGATGCATCTGATTTTGTTATTGGATGAGTGCTTTTGCAACAACATCAACCGGTAGCGTTTGAAAATAGGAAGCTAAGTGAAGCTGAAAAGAAATATACAGTGCAAGAAAAAGAACTCCTAGCGGTGGTTCACTACTTGAGGGCTTGACAACATTACTTGTTGGGTTCACACTTTATCGTAAAGACAGACAATGCGGCCGTTAGCCATTTTCTCACCCAACCAAGGCTTACTGCAAAACAAGCTAGGTGGCAAGAATTTTTAATAGAGTTTGACTTTTATTTTGAGCACACCGCTAGAAAGACCAATCAAGTGGCCGATGCATTGAGCAGGCGAGCAGATTTAGCGGCCCTTAGAAGAATTACCCCAATGGCGGCTAGCAGAGCCACTACAGACATTTACAAGTTGATTGGAGATCACTTAGGGAAGGACCTGCAAGCTTATGCCATCCTGAAGCTAGTGGAAAAAGGGAAGTCTAAGTATGCATAAGTCAATCCACGAAACGAGTATACGGGCACTGAGCCGATCGAAGAGGCATAATGCGCAAACCAGGGATCGGCCCGATCTGCCCCTGCATGCTACCGGTCCCACTACCACAACCATCGATCTGACTAGGGCTTAGACATGGAATGAACTCCTTATGCCTAAGCCAACCCATGAAACGGGTGTGCGGGTGCTCAGCTGGTCAGAAAGGTAGAATACGTAAGCCGAGGATTGTCCCGGTCCCCCCTGCGTACTGTCGATCCGGCTATCGCAACCCTCGGTCTGGTTCGATCTTTGACTAGGAATGAACTTCGTATGCCTAAGCAACCCATGAAATGAGTGTGCAGGCATTGAACCGACCGAAGAGGCATAATGCGCAAGCCAAAGATCGGCTCGGTCCCCCTCTGTGTGTTGTCGATCCTGCTACTATAACCCTCGATCCGGATAGGGCTTAGACATGGAATGAACTCCCTATGCCTAAGCCAACCCACGAAATGGGCGTGCAAGCGCTCAGCCAGTCGGAGAGGCAGAATGCGCAAGCTGGGGATCGACCCGATCCCCCCTGCGTGCTACCGATCTTACTGCCGCAACCCTCAGTCCAATCTGATCTTAGACTAAAAATGAACTCCGTATGCATAAGTCAACCCACAAAACGAGCGTGCGGGTGCTGAGCTGGCCGAAGAGGCATAATGCGCAACCGGGGATCGGCCCGATCCCCCTCTATGTGCTATCGGTCCCGTTGCCACAACCCTCGATCCGGTTGGGGCTTAGACATGGAATTAACTCCCTATGCCTAAGCCAACGCATGAAACAGGTGTGCGGGCGCTCAGTCGGTCGGAGAGGTAGAATGCGCAAGCCGAGGATTGACCCGATCCCCCTTACGTGCTGTCGATCCTACTGTCGTAATCCTTGGTCCGATCCGATCTTAGACTGAGAATGAACTCCGTTTGCATAAGTCAACCCATGAAACGAGTGTGCGGGTGCTGAGCCGGCCGAAGAGGCATAATGAGCAAGCCAGGGATCGACCTGATCCCCCCTTTGTGCTGTCGGTCCCAACGCCACAACCCTCGATCCGGATGGGGCTTAGACATGGAATGAACTCCCTATGCCTAAGCCAACCCACGAAATGGGCGTACGGGCATTCAGTCGATCGGAGAGGCAGAATGCGCAAGTCGGGGATCGGCTTGATCCCCCCTGCGTGCTGCCAATCCTGCTGCCGCAACCCTCAGTTTAGTCCGATCTTAGACTGGGAATGACCTCCGTATGCTTAGATTGGGGATGAACTCCGTATGCCTAAGTCAACCCATGAAATGAGCGTGCGGGCACTCAGCCGGTCGGAGAGGCATAATGCGCAAGCTGGGGATCTACCTGGTCCCCCTTTGCGTGTTGTCAATCCCACTGCCATAACCCTCGGTCCTGCTGGGGCTTAGACATGAAATGAACTTCGTATGCCTAAGCC
>NW_019168015.1:698178-722414 GCF_002303985.1 Durio zibethinus | reverse complement strand
TTCGAGTTTTTTAGCTGAATTGTTTTGTGCATGCCAAAAAAAATACAAGGATCACCTCTACCAATTTTGGGGACAACACGTTATCTAAAAAAATTTTAAAAAATCCCAAACCGCAAAAAGTTTCAAAAATTGTGAAAAATAAAAAATGGGTCGTCTTGCCACGAAACTTCACATGAAGGCGTTGGGGACCATTGTATGAATTTACAAGCCATAAAAATGGCATTGGCATGACAGAAATATGAAGATGTGCTTGAACCCAACTACCACACGTTCAATCCCCGGCTTGCGCATCTTGCCTCTCTGGTCGGCTGACCGTCCGCACGCTCGTTTCATGGGTTGACTTAGGCATACGGAGTTCATCTCCAGTCTAAGCATACGGAGTTCATTCCCAGTCTAAGATCGGATCAGACCGAGGGTTGCGACAGTAGGATCGGTAGCACGCAGGGGGGATTGGGTCGATCCCCGGCTTGTGCATTCTGCCTCTCCGATCGGCTAAGCGCCCGCGCGCCCGTTTCATGGGTTGGCTTAGGCATAGGGAGTTCATTCCATGTCTAAGACCTAGCCAGTCTGAGGGTTGTAGTAGCGGGACTGACAGCACGCAAAGAAGGATCGGGTCGATCCCTGGCTAAGGCATTATGCCTCTCCGATCGGCTCAGTGCCCACACGCTTGTTTCGTGGGTTGACTTAGGCATACGGAGTTCATTCCCAGTCTAAGATTGGATCAGAATGAGGGTTACGGTAGCAGGATTGACAGCACGCAGAGGGGATAGGGTCGGTCCCCGGCTTGTACATTTTGCCTCTCTGGTTGGCTGAGCGCCTAAACGCTCGTTTCATGGGTTGGCTTAGGGATACAGAGTTCATTCCCTGTCTAAGCATATGGAATTCATTCTCAATCTAAGATCAGATCGGACCGAAGGTTTCGATAGTAGGACCAATAGCAGGATCGACAGCACGTAGGGGGGGTCGGGTCGATCCCCGGCTTGCGCATTCTGCCTCTCCGACTGGCTGGGCGCCCGCACACTCGTTTCGTGGGTTGGCTTAGGCATACCGAGTTCATTCCATGTATAATGCCCAGTTGGATTGAGGGTTGTGGCAGCAGGACCGACAGCGAGATTGGTAGCATGTAGAGGGGGATCGAGCTGATCCCCGACTTGTGCATTATGTCTCTCCGATCGGTTGAGCGCCCGAACGCTCGTTTCATGGGCTGACTTAGGCATATGGAGTTCATCCCCAGTCTAAGCATACGGAGTTCATTCCCAGTCTAAGATCGGACCAGATCGAGGGTTGCGACAGCAGGATCGACAGCATGCAGGGGGGACCAGACCGATCTTTGACTTGCGCATTCTGCCTCTTTGATCGGCTGAGCACCTGTATGCCCGTTTCATGGGTTAGCTTAGGCATAAGGAGTTCATTCCATGTCTAAGCCCCAACGGAACTGAAGGTAGTGGCAGCGGGACCGACTGCATGCAGAAGGGGACTAGGCCGATCCCCGGCATGCGTATTATGCCTTTCCGGTTGGCTCAGCGCCCGAACGCTCGTTTCGATGATTCACTTAGGCATACGAAGTTCATTCCTAGTCTAAGATCGGACCAGACTGAGGGCTGCGACAGCAGGATCGACAGCACGCAGGGGGGACTGGGACGGTCCCCGACTTGTGCATTCTGCCTCTCCGGCCGATTGAGTGTCCGCACGCTCATTTCATGGGTTGGCTTAGGCATACAAAGTTCATTCCATGTCTAAGCATACGGAGTTCATTCCCAGTCTAAGATCGGACCAGACCGATAGTTGCGGCAGCAGGACCAGCAGCAGGATCGATAGCACGCAGGGGGGACCAGGTCGATCCACCCCTTACGCATTCGTCCTCTCCAGCAGGCTGAGTGCCCGCACACCCTTGTCATGGGTTGGCTTAGGCATAGGGAGGTCATTTAATGTCTAAGCCCCAGCCGGACCGAGGGTTGTGGTAGCGGGACCGACAGCATGTAGAGGAGGATCGAGTCGATCCCCGACTTGTGCATTATGCCTCTCTAGTCGGCTCAGTGCCTGCACGCTCGTTTCGTGGGTTGGCTTAGTCATACGGAGTTCATTCCATGTCTAAGCCCCAGTCGGACCGAGGGTTGTGGTAGCAGGACCGACAGCGAGATCGGTAGCACGTAGAGGGGGTCCAGGCTGATCCCTGGCTTACACATTATGCCTCTCCGGTCGGTTGAGAACCCGCACACTCGTTTTGTGGGTTGACTTAGGCATACAGAGTTCATCCCCAGTCTAAGCATACAGAGTTCATTCCCAGTCTAAGATTGGACCGGATTGAGGGTTGCGACAGTAGGATCGGCAGCACGTAAGAGGGATTAAGCCGATCCTCGGCTTGCTCATTTTGCCTCTCCGGCCGACTAAGCGCTCGCACGCCCGTTTCATGGGTTGGCTTAGGCATAGGGAGTTCATTCCATGTCTAAGCCCTAGTCGGATCGAGGGTTGTGGCAGTGGGACCAGCAGCACACAGAGGGAGACCGAGCTGATCCTCGGCTTGCGCATTATGCCTCTCCGACTGGCTCAATGCCCGAACGCTCGTTTCGTGGGTTGACTTAGCATACGGAGTTCATTCCCAGTCTAAGATCAGATCGGACCGAGGGTTGAGGTAACATGATCAATAGTACGTTGGGGGGACCAGGCCGGTCCCCGGCTTGCACATTCTACCTCTTTGATTGGTTGAGCACCCGCATGCTCATTTCATGGGTTGGCTTAGGCATACAAACTTCATTCCATGTCTAAGCAGACGGAGTTCATTCCCAGTCTAAGATCGGACCGGACCGAGGGTTGAGGTAGCAGGACCAGCAGCGGGATCGGCAACATGCAAGAGGGATCAGGCCGATCCTCGGCTTACCCATTCTACCTCTTCGATCGACTGAGCACCCGTACCCTCATTTCGTGGGTTGGCTTAGGCATACGGAGTTCATTCCATGTCTAAGCCACAGTCGGATCGAGGGTTGTGATAGCAGGACTGGCAGCGGGATCGACAGCATGCAAAGGGGGATCGGGCTGATCCTCGACTTACGCATTATACCTCTCCGACTAGCCTCTCCGACCGGCTGAACTCCCATATGCTCGTTCCATGGGTTGACTTAGGCATACGGAGTTCACCCCCAATCTAAGCATACGGAGTTCATTCGTAGTCTAAGATCGAACTGGACTGAGGGTTGAGGCAGCATGATCGGTAGCACGTAGGGGGGATCGGGCCGATCCTTGACTTACGCATTCTGCCTCTCCGGTCGGCTGAGCACCCGTACGCCCGTTTCGTGGGTTGGCTTAGGCATAGGGAGTTCATTCCATGTCTAAACCCCAACCAGACTGAGAGTTGTGGTAGCGGGACCGGTAACATGCAGAGGGGGACCTGGCCGATCCCCGGCTTACGTATTATGCCTTTCCGATCGAGTCAGCGTCCGGACACTCATTTCGTGGGTTGACTTAGGCATACGGAGTTCATTCCCAGCCTAAGATCAGATCGAAACGAGGGTTACAGCAACAAGATCGACAGCACGCAGGAGGGACCGGGCTGGTCCCCGACTTGCGTATTCTGCCTCTCTGATCGGCTAAGTGCCCGCACGCTCGTTTCGTGGGATGGCTTAGGCATACGGAGTTCATTCTATGTCTAAGCATACGGAGTTCATTCCCAGTTTAAGATCGGACCGGACCGAGGGTTGCGACAGCTGGACCAGTAGCAGGATCGACAGCACATAGGGTGAGACCGAGCTGATCCCCGGCTTGCGCATTCTGCCTCTCTGACCGGCCTCTTCGGCCGACTGAGCGCCTGCACGCTCATTTCATGGGTTAGCTTAGGCATACGGAGTTCATCCCCAGTCTAAGCATACAGAGTTCATTCCCAGTCTAAGATCGAACCGGATCGAAGGTTGCGGTAGCAGGATCGATAGCACGCATGATCGACAGCACGCAGGGGGGACCGGCCAATTGAGCGCCTACACGCCCGTTTCGTGGGTTGGCTTGGGCATAGGGAGTTCATTCCATGTCTAAGCCCCAGTCGGACCGAGGGTTGTGGCAGCGGGACGGGCAGCACGTAGAGGGGGACCGGTCCGATCCTCGGCTTGCACATTCTGCCTCTCCGATTGGCTGAGCGCCCACACGCTCATTTCGTAGGTTGGCTTAGGCATACGGAGTTCATTCCCAGTCTAAGATTTGATCGAATCAAGGGTTGTGGTAGTATGACTAGCAGCAGGATCGGTAGCACACAGGGGGGATCGGGCCTATCCCCAGCTTGCGCATTCTGCCTCTCCGGCTGGTTGAGCACCCGCACACTTTTTTTGTGGGTTGGCTTAGGCGTACGGAGTTCATTCCATGTCTAAGCCCCAGTCGGACCGAGGGTTGTGGTAGCAGGACCGGTAGCAGGATCGGCAGCACGCAGAGGGGGACCAAGATGATCTTTGGCTTGCGTATTATGCCTTTTCGGTCGGCCTCTTCGGCTAGCTGAATGCCCGCACTCACGTTTTGTGGGTTGACTTAGGCATACAAAGTTCATCCCCAGTCTAAGCATACGGAGTTCATTCCCAGTCTAAGATCAGACCGGACCGAAGGTTGCGGCAACTAGATCGACAGCACGCAGGAGGGATCAGGCTGATCCCCGGCTTGTGCATTCTGCCTCTCCAGCCGACTGAGTGCCTGCATGCCCATTTCATGGGTCAGCTTAGGCATAGGGAATTCATTCCATGTCTAAGCCCCAACCGGACCGAGGGTTGTGGCAGTGAGACCGACAGCACGCAGAGGGGGATCAGGCCGATCCCTGGCTTGTGCATTATGCCTCTCCGGCCGGTTGAGCGCCTGCACGCTCGTTTCGTGGGTTGACTTAGGCATACGGAGTTCATTCCCAGTCTAAGATCGGACCGAATCGAGGGTTGTGGTAGTAGGATCGACAGCACGTAGGGGGGATCGGATCGGTCCTCAGCTTACGCATTCTGCCCCTTCGACCGGTTGAGCACCTGCACATTCGTTTCGTGGGTTGGCTTAGGCATACGGAGTTCATTCCATGTCTAAGCATACAAAGTTCATTCCCAGTCTAAGATCAGACCAGACCGAGAGTTGCGGTATCAGGACCAGCAGCAGGATCGATAGCACGCAGGGGGGGATCAGGCCGATCCCCGGCTTGCGCATTCTGCCTCTCTGGCCAGTTGAGCGCCCGCACACTCGTTTCATGGGTTGGCTTAGGCATACGGAGTTCATTCCATGTCTAAGCCCCAGCCAAACCGAGGGTTGTGGCAGCAGGATCGACAGCGGGATTGACAGCACATAGAGGTGGACTGGGCTGATCCCCGACTTGCACATTATGCCTCTCCTGCCGGCCTCTCCGGTCGACTGAGCGCCCGCACGCTGATTTCGTGGGTTGACTTAGGCATACAGAGTTCATCCCCAGTCTAAGTTTACAGAGTTCATTCCCAGTCTAAGATCAGACCGAATCGAGGGTTACGACAGCAGGATCGACAGCACGTGGGGGTACCGGGTTGATACCCGGCTTGCGCATTTTGCCTTTCCGATCGGTTGAGTGCACGCACGCCCATTTCATGGGTTGGCTTAGGCATAGGGAGTTCATTCCATGTTTAAGCCCCAGCTGGATCGAGGGTTGTGGTAGCGGGACCGACAGCTCGTAGAGGAGGACTGGGTCAATCCTCGGCTTGCACACAATGCCTCTCCGGTCGGCTCAGCGCTCGAACGCTCGTTTCGTGGGTTGACTTAGGCATATGGAGTTCATTCCCAGTCTAAGAATGGACCGGATCGAGGGTTGCGGCAGCAGGATCGATAGCACATAGAAGGGGATCGGGTCGGTCCCCAGCTTACGCATTCTGCCTCTCCGACCGACTGAGTACCCGCACACTCATTTCGTGGGTTGGCTTAGGCATACGGAGTTCATTCCATGTCTAAGCATACGGAGTTCATTCCCAGTCTAAGATCGGGCCAGACTAAGGGTTCTAGTAGCAGGACCAGTAACAGGATCGACAGCACGCAGGGGGGACCGAGCTGATCCCCGGCTTGTGCATTCTGCCTCTCCGGCCGGTTGAGCGCCCGCAAGCTCATTTCGTGGGTTGACTTAGGCATACGGAGTTCATCCCCAGTCTAAGCATATGGAGTTCATTCCCAGTCTAAGATCGGATCGGATCGAGGGTTGTAGCAGCAGGATCGACAACACACAGGGGGGACCGGGCCTATCCCCGACTTGCACATTCTACCTCTCTGGCCGACTGAGCGCTCGCACGCCCGTTTCGTGGGTTGGCTTAGGTATAGGGAGTTCATTCCATGTTTAAGCCCTAGCCGAATCGAGGGTTGTGGTAGCGGGACTGGCAGTAGGTAGAGGGGGACTGGGTCAGTCCCCAGCTTACGCATTCTGCCTCTCCGACCGGCTGAGCACCCGTACCCTCATTTCATGGGTTGACTTAGGCATACGGAGTTCATCCCCAGTCTGAACATACGGAGTTCATTCTCAGTCTAAGATCAGACCAGACCGAGGGTTGCGGTAGTAGGATCGACAGCACGCAGGGGGACCGGGTCGATCCCTGGCTTGTGCATTTTGCTTTTTCGGTCAGCTAAGCGCCCGCACGCCCGTTTCGTGTTTTGGCTTAGGCATGGGGAGTTCATTAAATTTCTAAGCTCCAGCCAGACCGAGGGTTGTTGCAACGGGACCGGCAGCACGCAGAGGGGGGTCGGGCCGATCCCCGGCTTGCGCTTTATACCTCTCCGATGGCTTAGTGCCTGAACTCTAATTTCGTGGGTTGACTTAGGCATACAGAGTTCATTCCCAGTCTAAGATCAGACCAAACCGAGGGTTGTGGCAGCAAGATCGATAGCACGTAGGTGGGGATCGGGTCAGTCCCCAGTTTATGCATTCTGCCTCTCCGGCCCGCTGAGCGCCCGTACGCTCGTTCCGTGGGTTGGCTTAGGCATACAGAGTTCATTCCTTGTCTAAGCATATGGAGTTCATTCCCAATCTAAGATCAAACCAGACCGAGGGTTACGGCAGTAGGACCAGCAGCAGGATTGGCAGCACACAAGGGAGACCGAACCGATCCCGAGCTTACGCATTCTGCCTCTCCGATCGGCTGAGCACCTGCACGCTTGTTTCATGGGTTGGCTTAGGCATTCGGGGTTCATTCCATGTCTAAGCCCCAGCCAGACCGAGGGTTGTGGCTGCAGGACCAGTAGCACGCAGAGTGGGACCAGGTCGATCCCTGGCTTGTGCGTTCTGCCTCTCTGCCCGGTTGAGCGCCCGCACGTTCGTTTCGTGGGTTGGCTTAGGCATATGGAGTTCATTCCATGTCTAAGCATACGAAGTTCATTCCCAATCTAAGATCACTGCCTTAAAGAGCATTTGAGATTTTATAGGTTTGCTCCCAGTAGCCATTAAAGTGTCTGAAATGGGGACAAATTTTTGAAATGGTCACAAAATCTTCTCCACTTCGAGTTTTTAGCTGAATTTTTTTGTGCATGCCAAAAAAAATAGAAAGATCACCTATACCAAATTTGGGGACAAAAGTCTTTCTAAAACAATTTTGAAAAATCCCGAACTGCAAAAAGTTTCAAAAATCATGAAAAATAGAAAACGAGTCGTCTTGGCACGAAACTTCACATGAAGGCTTAAGGGACCATTGTATGAATTTACAAGCCATAAAAATGGCATTGGCATGGCAGAAATATGAAGATGTGCTTGAACCCATTTACCACCCATTCGATCCCCAGCTTGCGCATCCTGCCTCTCTAGTCGACTGAGCGTCCGCACGCTCGTTTCATGGGTTGACTTAGGCATACAGAGTTCATTCCCAGTCTAAGCATACGGAGTTCATTCCCAGTCTAAGATCGGACTGGATTGAGGGTTGCGGCAGTAGGATTGACAGCACGTAGGGGGACTGGGTCGATACCTGACTTGCGTATTCTGCCTCTTCGACCGGCTGAGCGCCCGCACGACGTTTCGTGGGTTGGCTTAGGCATAAGGAGTTCATTCCATGTCTAAGCATACGGAGTTATTCCCAGTCTAAGTTCAGACCGAACCAATGGTTGTGGCAGCAGGACCAGTAGCTGGATCGATAGCACGTAGGGGGGATCGGGTCGATCCACAGCTTATGCATTCTGCCTTTTTGACCGGCTTGTCCAGTTGGTTGAGCGCCCGCATGCTCATTTCATGGGTTGACTTAGGCATATGGAGTTCATCCCCAGTCTAAGCGTGCGAAGTTCATTCCCAGTCTAAGATCAGACTAGATCGAGGGTTACGATAGCAGGATCGGTAGCACGTAGGGGGGACCAAGTCGATCCTCGGCTTACGCATTCTGCCTCTCCAGTCGATTGAGCGCCCGCACGCCCGTTTAATGGGTTGGCTTAGGCATAGGGAGTTCATTCCATGTCTAAGCCCTAGCCGAACCGAAGGTTGTGGCAGTGGGATCGGTAGCTTACAGAGGGGGATCGAGTCGATCCTCGGCTTGCACATTCTGCCTGTCCGGTTGGCTGAGCACCCGTACGCTCATTTCGTGGGTTGGCTTAGGCATACGGAGTTCATTCAATGTCTAAGCATACGGAGTTCATTCCCAGTCTAAGATTTTGAGCCACGGTGCACATGCTGGGCTCAGGCATGTGCTGGTGCCACATTTTTTTCACCCGGGGCACCATCACCGAAGCATCGCCAGAGAGCCTAACTGACGGCATTAGGGGTTCCGACGATTGGGGAGGCCGGGGGGTGTGCGCACATGATGTGCAATGGGTGCTGGTACTTGGCCCTTATATTGGCCCCCTATCCCTCATCAAACCTCGAGAACTCGCACCCCCTTAAAGAGCATTTGAGATTTTATAGGTTTGCTGCCAGTAGCCATTAAAGTATTTGAAATAGGGACACTTTTTTCAAACGGTCACAAAATCTTCTCCACTTCGAGTTTTTAGCTGAATGTTTTTTTGCAAGCCAAAAAAAATACAAGGATCACCTCTACCAAATTCGGGGATAAAACGCTTTCTAAAAAATTTTTAAAAAATCTCGAACCGTAAAAAGTTTCAAAACTCGTGAAAAATAGAAAACGGGTCGTCTTGCCACGAAACGTAACATGAAGGCTTAGGGGACCATTGTACAAATTTACAAGCCATAAAAATGGCATTGGCATAACGAAAATATAAAGATGTGCTTAAACCCACCTACTACCCGTTCGATCCCCGGCTTGCACATCCTGCCTCTCTAGTTGGCTGAGCGTCCGCAAGCTCATTTCATGGGTTGACTTAGGCATACAGAGTTCATTCCCAGTCTAACCATACGAAGTTCATTCCCAGTCTAAGATCAGATCGGATCGAGGGTTGTGACAGTAGGATCGATAGCACGTAGGGGGACCGGGCCGATACCTGGCTTGCGCATTCTGCCTCTCTGGCCGACTGAGTGCCTGCACGCCATTTCATGGGTTCGCTTAGGCATAGGGAGTTCATTCCATGTCTAAGCCCCAGTCGAATCGAGGGTTGTGGCAGCAGGACCGGGTCGATCCCCGGCTTGCACATTATGCCTCTTCAGCCTGCTCAGCGCCCGCACGCTCGTTTCATGGGTTGACTTAGGCATACGGAGTTCATTCCCAGAGTAAGATCAGACCAGACGAAGGGTTGTGGCAGCAGGATCAACAACACGTAAGGGGGGACCAGGCCGATCTCTGGCTTGTGCATTCTACCTCTCCGACCGACTGAGCCCCCGCACGTTCGTTCCGTGGGTTGGCTTAGGCATACGGAGTTCATTCCATGTCTAAGCATATGGAGTTCATTCCCAGTCTAAGATTTTGAGCCACGGTGCACATGCTGGGCTCGGGCATGTGCTGGTGCCACATTTTTTTCGCCAAGGGCACAATCGTCGGAGCATCATCGGAGCATCGTCAGAGAGCCTAACTGGCGGCACTGGGGGTTTCGACGATTGGAGGGGCCGGGGGGTGTGCACACGTGATGTGCGATGGGTGCTGGTACTTGGCCCTTATATTGGCCCCCTATCCCTCATCAAACCTTAAAAACTCACACCCCCTTAAAGAGCATTTGAGATTTTATAGGTTTGCTGCCAGTAGCCATTAAAGTGTCTGAAATGGGGACACTTTTTTCAAATGGTCACAAAATCTTCTCCACTTCGAGTTTTTAGCTGAATGTTTTTGTAAATGCCAAAAATTATACAAGGATCACCTCTACCAAATTTTGGGACAAAACTATTTCTAAAAAAATTTTAAAAAATCCCGAACCGTAAAAAGTTTCAAAAATCGTGAAAAATAAAAAATGAGTCGTCTTGCCACGAAACTTCACATGAAGGCTTCAGGGACCATTGTATGAATTTACAAGCCATAAAAATGGCATTGGCATGGCAGAAATATGAAGATGTGCTTGAACCCACCTACCACCCGTTCGATCTCTGGCTTGCGCATCCTGCCTCTCTGGTCGACTAAGCGCCCGCACGCTCGTTTCATGGGTTGATGTAAGCATATGGAGTTCATCCCTAGTGTAAGCATATGAAGTTCATTCCCAATCTAAGGTCAGACCGGATCGAGGGCTGCAGCAACAGGATCGGTAGCACCCAGGGGGGATCTGGGCGATCCCTGACTTACGCATTCTGCCTCTCCGACCGACTGAGCGCCCACACGCCCGTTTCATGGATTGGCTTAGGCATAGGGAGTTCATTCCATGTCTACGCCCCAGTCAGACCGAGGGTTGTGGCAGCGGGACCGACAGCATGCAGAGGGGGACCGGGCCGATCCTCAGCTCTCGCATTATGCCTCTCCGGTCGGCTCAGCGTCTGCACGCTCGTTTCTTGGGTTGACTTAGGCATATGAAGTTCATTCCCAGTCTAAGATCAGACTGGGCCGAGGGTTGCGACAGTAAGATCAACAGCACACAAGACAGGATCGGGTCGATCACCGACTTACGCATTATGCCTCTCCAGCCGGTTGAGCGCCCGCATGCTCATTTTGTGGGTTGGCTTAGGCATACGGAGTTCATTCCATGTCTAAGCATACAGAGTTCATTCCAAGTCTAAGATCGGATCAGACCGAGGGTTGTCGTAGCAGGACCAACAGCAGGATCGACAGCACATAGAAAGGGGTCGGCCGACTGAGCACCGGCACGCCCGTTTTGTGGGTTGGCTTAGGCATAGGGAGTTCATTCCATGTCTAATTCCTAGCCGATTCATGGGTTGTGGCAGCAGGACCGGTAGCACGCGAGGGGGACCGGGCCGGTCCCCGGCTTGCGCATTATGCCTCTCCGATCGGCTCAACGCCCGCACGCTCATTTCGTGGGTTGACTTAGGCATATGGAGTTCATTCCCTGTCTAAGATCAGATCGGACTGAGGGTTGCAGCAGCAGGATTGACAGCATGCAGGAGGGATCGGGTCGATCCCTGGCTTGTGCATTCTGCCTCTCCGATCGGCTGAGCGCCCGCATGCTCGTTTTGTGGGTTGGCTAGGCATACGGAGTTCATTCCATGTCTAAGCATACGGAGTTCATTCCTAATCTAAGATCGGACCGGACCGAGGGTTGTGGCAGTAGGATTGACAGCACGTAGGGTGGGTCGGGCCCATCCTCAGGTTGCACATTCTACCTCTCTGGCCGGTTGAGTACCCAAACACTAGTTTCATGGGTTGGCTTAGGGATACGGAGTTCATTCCATGTCTAAGCCCCAGCCCGGTTGAGGGTTGTGGTAGCAGGACCAACAGCGGAATCGATAGCATGCAGAAGGGGACTGGGTTGATCCTCGACTTGGACATTATGCCTCTCCGATCGGCCTCTCTGATCGATTGAGCGCCCGCACGCTTGTTTCGTGGGTTGACTTAGGTATACGGAGTTCATCCCCAGTCTAAGCATACGGAGTTCATTCCCAGTCTAAGATCAGATCGGATCGAGGGTTGCGACAGTAGGATCGGCAGCACGTAGGAGGGATCGGGCCGATCCATGGCTTGCGCATTCTACCTCTCCGACCGGCTGAGCACCCGTACGTCCGTTTCATGGGTTGGCTTAGGCATAGGGACTTCATTCCATGCCTCAGCCCCAGTCGGACCGACGATTGTGGTAGCGGGACCGGTAGCACGTAGAGGGGGATCGAGCCGATCCCCGACTTGAGCATTATGCCTCTTCGGCCGGCTTAGCGCCCGCGCGCTCATTTTTTGGGTTGACTTATGCAAACAGAGCTCATTCCCAGTCTAAGATTAGACCGGATCGAGGGTTACGGCAGCAGGATCGACAGCACGCAGGGGGGATCTGGTCGATCCCCGACTTGCACATTCTACCTCTCTGACCGGTTGAACGCCCGTACGCTCGTTTCGTGGGTTGGCTTAGGCATACTAAGTTCATTCCATGTCTAAGCATACGGAGTTCATTCCTAGCCTAAGATTTTAAGCCATGGTGCACTTGCTGGGCTCCAGCATATGCTGGTGCGGCATTTTTTTCGCCCAGGGCACCATCGTAGAAGCATCGCCAGAGCATCGTCAGAGAGCCTAACCGGTGGCATTGAGGGTTCCGATGATTGGGGGGGTCGGGGGGGTGTGCGCATCCTGCCTCTTTGGTCAGCTGAGTGCCCCCACGCTCATTTCGTGGGTTGATGTAGGCATACGGAGTTCATCCCTAGTCTAAGCATACGAAGTTCATTCCCAATCTAAGGTCGGATCAGACTGAGGGTTGCAACAGCAGGATTGGCAGCACGTAAGGGGGATCGAGGTGATCCCTGACTTACGTATTCTACCTCTCTAGCCGGCTGAGCGCCCGCACGCTCGTTTCATGGGTTGGCTTAGGCATAGGGAGTTCATTCCGTGTCTAAGCCCCAGCCAGACTGAGGGTTGTGGCAGCGGGATCGGCAGCACGTAGAGGGGGATCGGGCTGATCCTCGGCTTGCGCATTATGCCTCTCCGGCCGACTGAGTGCCAGTACGCTCATTTCATAGGTTGGCTTAGGCATACGGAGTTCATTCCATGTCTAAGCATACAGAGTTCATTCCCAGTCTAAGATCGGATCAGACAGAGGGTTATGGCAGCAGGACCAGCAGCAGGATCGATAGCACGTATAGGGATCGGGTCGATCCCTAGCTTGTGCATTCTGCCTCTCTGGCCGGCTGAGCACCCGCATGCCCATTTCATGGGTTGGCTTAGGCATAGGGAGTTCATTCCAGGTCTAATTCCTAGCCGGTCTGAGGGTTGTGGCAGCAGGACCGATAGCACACAAAAGGGGATCAAGTCGATCCTCGGCTTGCGGATTATGCCTCTCCGACCGACTAAGTGCCGCACACTCATTTTATGGGTTGACTTAGGCATACAGAGTTTATTCCCTATCTAAGATCGGACCAAACTGAGGGTTACGGCAGCAGGATCGATAGCACGTAGGGGGGATTGGATGGATCCTCGACTTGCGCATTCTGCCTCTCCGGCTGGCTGAGCGCCTGCATGCTCGTTTCATGGGTTGGCTTAGGCATACGGAATTCATTCCATGTCTAAGCATACGGAATTCATTCCATGTCTAAGATAGGACCGGACCGAGGGTTGTGGCAGCAGGATCGACAGCACGCAGGGGGGATCGGGCGGATCCTCGGGTTACGCATTCTACCTCTCTGATCGGTTGAGCGCCCACACGCTCGTTTTGTGGGTTGGCTTAGGCATACGGAGTTCATTCCATGTCTAAGCCCCAGCCTGATCGAGGGTTGTGGTAGCAGGACCCGCAGCGGGATCGACAGCACAGAGAAGAACCAGGCTGATCCCCGACTTGCACATTATGCCTCTTCGATCGACCTCTCCGGCCAGCTGAGCTCCCGTATGCTTGTTCCGTGGGTTGACTTAGGTATACGGAGTTCATCCCCAGTCTAAGCATACGGAGTTCATTCCCAGTCTAAGATTGGATCGGACTGAGGGTTGTGACAGCAGGATCGACAGCACACAGGGGGGACCGGGTCAATCCCCGGCTTGCACATGCTACCTCTCCGATCGACTGAGCACCCGCACGCTTGTTTCGTGGGTTGGCTTAGGCATAGGGAGTTTATTCCATGTCTCAGCCCCAGCCGGACCGAGGGTTATGGCAGCAGGACTGACAGCACACAGAGGGGGATCGGGTCGATCCCCGGCTTGCGAATTATGCCTCTCCAGCCGACTGAGCGCCCGCACGCTCGTTTCGTGGGTTGGCTTAGGCATACGGAGCTCATTCCATGTCTAAGCATACGGAGTTCATTCCTAGCCTAAGATTTTAAGCCACGGTGCACTTGCTGGGCTCCAGCATGTGCTGGTGTGGCATTTTTTTTGCCCGGGGCACCATCGTCGAAGCATCGCCAGACCATCGTCGGAGAGCCTAACTGGCGGCATTGTGGGTTCCGGTGATTGGGGGGGCCGGGGGGGTGTGCGCACATGATGTGCGATGGGTGCTGGTACTTGTGTCACGAGCTCCGATGTTAGACTCAGAAACCGTGCGACCTTAGGGTTGGAATCTCCTCCTTTATGCCTAAGTCAGCCTAAAACACAAGCGTACGGGCACTAGAACAACGGAAAGGGCTGATTACGCATGTTAAAGAGAAATAGGATAATAAGGTAGAATTCTAGAAATGCTCTTGTATTCATTGAAAAAAAAGTGTTTGATGGTGTACTAATGAGGGAAGAGCAGCCCTCTATTTATAGTTGAGGCTCCAGCTTACACTTAATGGCAATATCCCTAGAATAAAGGCTAAAATCATGGGATTATACAGATTACAATCAATTAGGATGCTAACTCCTGATTTTCAGGGTCAACCAAATCTGCCAGGATGCTACTGCTGATCCTGCCTGCTTTCAAAAGCTTTCCTTGCGTGTCCAGCACCTTGGGCCCTTCTGGATATGGTGCGGGCAGCTTGTATGCTAGGCATTGGTCTCACGGGCTAGCCTACAAGTTGGGCGGGCATTCTGAAATCGTTTGCTAGGCTTTGCACACAGATACCTGCCAGCACGCCTGGTCTGTGGGCCTCAACCTCTGGCTCACCTGCTGGTGCGCCTGATGTGCCTGGCGTGCCCGCCCAGGGCATGACATTCTCCCCCACCTGATTGCACAATGCCTTCATTGTGTCTTCTGCATGGTACTGCCTGATCTGGTCTCTGAACTGCCATAAGTCATCTGCTAGTTCCCAACTCACCTCACTGTCTGAAAGTCCCTTCCAGCGCACTAAGTACTCTTATCTTGCCTGATAGTTCTTTCGTCTCACCTCTCGGTCGGCTATGATGCTGTGGACCTCCTTCTCATATGAGGCCCTTGCTCCCAATGGCGCACACTTTGACTCTGCCCATCCTGGATCTCCCTTATCCTCATAGAACGGCTTGAGCATGCTCACATGGAACACCGGGTGTACCCTCAGCTTGGGTGGCATATCCAGCTTGTAGGCAACCTTGCCTACCCTCTTGACTACTCGGAAAGGTGCCTCATACCTCTGGACTAGGCCTTTGTGCAGCCCCCTATGGTGCACAATGGGATGTAGCTTCACCAATACCAAGTCTCTAACCTGGAACTACACGTCCCGCCTATTCTGGTCTGCCCACTTCTTCGACCTCTTGGCCACCTTGTGTAGACAAACTCTGGCCAAGTCAGTTTGCTCTGCCATGCCTTGGCAAACTTGTATGCTGCTGGTTTTGACCCTGTATAACCTGCAGCAATCGAACCATGTGTTAGTGGTTGTTGCCCTGTCACAACCTCAAATGGGCTCTGGTTCGTTGCCTTGCTCCTTTGCAAGTTGTAGGAAAATTGTGCAATATCTAGTAGCTTTGGCCAGTCCCTTTGTGTGGCACTCACATAGTGCCTGAGGTAGACCTCCAATAGTCCATTCACTCATTCTATCTGCCCATTGGTTCGTGGATGCATGCTGGTGGAAAAGTTCAAGTCTGACCCCAATAACTTGAACAACTCAGTCCAGAACCTGCCCGTGAAACGCCCGTCCCGATCACTAACAATGGACTTCGGCACTCCCAAGTACTTAACCATGTTTTTCAGGAATAATCGAGCTACCTCCTCGACTGGGCACTCCTTGGTTGCTGGAATGAAGATTCCATACTTGGAAAACTTGTCCACCACTACCATGATGCTTCCAAACCCTTCTGCTTTGGGTAGACCGACTATAAAGTCCAGAGAAACACTCTCCCATGGTCCCTCTGGCACTGGCAATGGCTCAAAGAGACCGCCTGGTTTCTTGAGCTCCACCTTGTCCTATTGGCAAACAAGACAAGTCTTCACATAGGCTTCCACATCGTCCCTCATGTGCGGCCAGTAATACCGGTCCTCGATCAACGCCAAGGTACGGCTCACTCAGGGGTGTCCAACCCACCTTGAATCATGGCATTCTTGCAAAACTTCCTTACAAAGCTTTTCGTGCTGCGGCACAAGCAGTTTACTTCCCTTGGTGTACAACAAGTCATCCTGCAACGAAAACCGCCTAGTCTTACCTTGCTGGGCGTACTCCATCAAAGCCTTGGCTATAGGATCATGCACAAGTCCCTCCTTGATGTGCGGCACCAGTGAGCCCTCTGGTTGGCTAATGGCAGCAAGGTTAGCCTTCTTGCTCAAGACGTCTACCACTAGGTTCACCCGCCCCGGCTTGTACTCCATCTAGAAATCAAATTTCATAAGAAAATCTTGCCATCTCGCCTGCTTGGGGGACAGCTTCTTTTGTATATGGAAGTAGCTGGTCGCCACATTGTCCGTCCTAACCACGAACCTTGACCTTAACAGGTAATGGCACCAAGTGCACAAGTAGTGCACCACTGCAGTCATCTCTTTCTCTTGGACCGTGTACTTGCGCTCCGTCTCGTTTAGCTTCTTGCTCTCGAATGCGACTGGATGTCCCTCCTGCATCAACACGCCCCCTATGGCAAAGTCTGATGCATCCGTATGCACCTCATACGGCTTGGTATGGTCTAGCACGGCCAAGACTAGCTCCTCGGTCACAGCCCATTTCAACCTGTCAAAGGCTTCCTGGCACCCTACGCTCCACTCCCATGCTTTCCCTTTCTTGAGCAAGTCAGTCAATGGCGTGGCTATTGCTGAGTGACCTTTGATGAAGCGCCTATAGTAGTTGACCAACCCAAGGAATGATCTCAACTCAGTGACCTTGGCTGGCGGTTGCCACTCCAGGATGGCATGTATCTTGCCTTCATCCATGCGTATCCTGTCACCTCCCACTATGTGGCCAAGGAACGGGATCTCCTGCTGGGCGAATAAGCACTTCTCCCTCTTGACAAACAACTTGTGTGCCCGTAACACCTCGAACACCTATCTCAAGTGGTTTACATGCTCTCCCAAATTCTGGCTGTAGATCACAATGTCATCCAAATAAAACCACAACAAACAGATCAAGGAATGACTAAAGTACCTTGTTCATAAGGGTGCAGAATGTTGCTGGGGCATTTGTGAGTCTAAAAGGCATCACCAAGAACTCATATGAACCATACCGAGTGACACATGCTGTCTTTGGCTCATCTCCCTCTGCGATCCTGACTTGATAGTAGCCTGACCTCAAATCCAGCTTGGTGAACCACCTTGCGCTCCCAAGTTGATCGAACAAGTCCGCAATGGGTGGGATGGGGTACTTGTTCTTGATGGTCATCTTGTTCAAAGCCTGATAGTCTATGCACAGCTGTAACAACCCATCATGCTTGCACTGAAATAGAACTGGTGCACCATAGGGTGCCTTCAATGGCCTGATAAAGCCAGTATCAATTAACTCTTTGAGCTGCTTCCTTAACTCCTCCAACTCTGGTAGAGACATTCGGTAAGGGGCTCTAGCTGGTGGCTTGGCCTCGGACACCAGCTCGATCTTGTGGTCCACCTCCCTTTTAGGTGGTAGCTTGCTAGGTAGCTTTACGGGCATCACATCACTAAAGGTCTTCAGCACCTTTAGCACCTCAAAGGGTGACTCAGTCTCCTTCTCCCTTGGCTCATCATATTTCAGGGCTACCAAGAAGGTGTCTTCTTGTCTACTTATCGCCTTGGCAAATTGGATGGCTGACACCACCCGCGACCCAACTCCAGACCCTCTCCTCAATGGCACTAGGCATTGGCACTGTGCATCCAAGATGCAAACACAATCGGCAAAAGGCACAAGGAGGACATTAATCCGAGCAAGGAAATCTAACCCAATCACAAACTCATAGTCGTCAAAGGGTATTACCTCAATGGTCTCCTTGCCTTTTCGGTCTCTAAGCTGCAACTCCACTCCCCGCACTACTCCAATGGCTGGAACTTCCTTGGAGTTTACCGTTTTGAGGGTACCAGTCCCTTTTTGCACCTTTAGTCCGAGCTTCCTGGCTCTATCACCTGAAATAAAAAGATGTGAGGCACCTGTGTCCACCAGTGTACTCACCTTCTGACCCGTAACCATCAGATCTGCAAACATCAAGCCCTTTGGCTTGTGGCTCCCATTACTCTTGACAGCATTGAGCACCAACGACCCAAGCTTTGCTACCCCTGACTCTGGCCCCTCGTCAGACTCCTTGTCTATAGTAGCCAGCTTGCCCTTCTGCGGGTAATTATGCGTTATGTGGCTCCCTCCACATAGGTAGCATGCTAGTGGCTCTCGGTCCCCCTTTGCTTTCCACTTGCTGTTGGTGGCTTCCTCTCGCCATCCTTGGTTGAACGGTCTCGATCTCCATCCTTGGACTCTCGATCATGGTCCTTCCCCTTGGACTACTTCATCCGGTCCCTATCATCCCTGCCCTTACCCTTAGGCTTGGTAGACTCAAACTTGTTCAGAGGCTTGAACTCTATCAAGGCCTTGGCAGTAGTCATGGCTTTAGCCAAGTCATGAACTCCTCTCTTTGATAGCTCATGCTTCACCCACGACTTCAGCCCATCCATGAAAGCAAATAAGGCATCCTTCTCACCTAGATCCAAGATCTGTAGCATCAGTTCAAAGAATTTTTGGACATACTCCCTTATGTCCCCTTGCTGGCTCAACCTGCACAACTTTGCCCGTACCTCATCATCGGCATACTCCAAGTAAAATTGTTCTTTGAACTCCTTTGGAACTCTGCCCAGGTTCCAATCTTGGTGTTCCCACACCTGACATCATCACACTTGCGCCTCTACCATAATAAGGCTACATCAGTGAGATACATAGCAGCGGTGCTTACCTTTATTGCCTGGCCTTGCATGCCCATGGCATGAAAGTACTACTCCATACCCCAAAGGTAGTTATCTACTTCTTTGGCCGCCCTAGTCCCCTTGAACTCCTTAGGCTTGGGGACATCCAATCTGGACTTGGACACCCCAGCAAACATGCCATTCCCAATGGCAGTCTTGCAAGCAACGAGCTCACTGGTAAGCTCCTCCATCCACTGGCGCATGGCCTCCATGCCATCGTGCAAGGTCAGCACTTCAGCCTCCAAGGTCTGATTCTTTTGGGTGAACACGTCCAAGCCTTTGTTGAGAGCAGCTTGCAGCTCACTTTGGATCTCCTCCCCCATGGAGTCTAGCGATGCAATGTGAGTCTCTACCCCCTCAAGCTTCTCCCCCAAGTTGCCCATGGTCACCTCTACCTTGGCCAGCCTACCGTCCATGGTAGACCAGATATCTCTAGAACTGGCTTTCCTCCCTCTTCCATGCCCATGCTCCTGGGCCTCTGGTTGTTGGTTAGTAGCGTCACTTTGGGATGCCATCTCCTCTAACCTACACAACACAAACACGCAGAATCAAACTTGCTCTGATACCAACTGTCACGGGCTCCAACCTTAGACTCAGAAACCGTACGGCCTTAGGCTTGGAATCTCTTCCTTTATGCCTAAGTCATCCTAAAACACAAGCGTACGGGCACTAGAACAATGGGAAGGGCTGATTACGCAAGTTAAAGAGAAACAGGATAAGAAGGCAGAATTCTAGAAATGCTCTTGTATTCACTGAAACAAGAAGTGTTTGATGGTGTACAAATGAGGGAGGAGAAGCCCTCTATTTATAGTTGAGGCTCCAGTTTAGACTTAATGGCAATATCCCTAGAAGAAAGGCTAAAATCATGGGATTATACAAATTACAATCAATCAAGATGCTAACTCCTGATTTTCAGGGTCAACCAAATCTGCCAGTATACTGCTGCTGATCCTGCCTGCTTCCAGAAGCTTCCCTTGCATGTCCAGCACCTTGGGCCCTTCTGGATGTGGTGCGGGCAGCTTGTATGCCAGGCCTGTCTCACGGGCTGGTCTGCAAGTTGGGCGGGCATTCTGAACTCGTTCGCTAGGCTTTGCGCGTAGATACCCACCAGTACTCCTGGTCTGCGGGCCTCAACCTCTGGCTCACCTGCTGGTGTGCCTGATGTGCCTGGCGCACCCGGCCAGGGCATGACACTTGGCCCTTATATTGGCCCCCTATCCCTTCTTCAAACCTCGACAACTCACACCCCCTTAAAGAGCATTTGAGATTTTATAGGTTTGCTGCTAGTAGCCATTAAAGTGTCTGAAATGGGGACACTTTTTTCAAATGGTCACAAAATCTTCTCCACTTCAAGTTTTTTGCTGAATTTTTTTGTGAATGCCAAAAAAATACAAGGATCACCTCTACCAATTTTGGGGACAAAAATCTTTCTAAAAAAATTTAAAAAAATCCCGAACCGTAAAAAGTTTTGAAAATCGTGAAAAATAGAAAATGGGTCGTCATGCCACAAAACTTCAAATGAAGGCTTAGGGAAAATTGTATGAATTTACAAGCCATAAACATGGCAATGGCATGGCAAAAATATGAAGATGTGCTTGAACCCACCTACCACCCGTTCGATCCCCGGCTTGCGTATCCTGCCTCTCTGGTCGGCTGAGTGCCCGCACGTTCGTTTCATGGGTTGACTTAGGCATACGGAGTTCATCCCCAGTCTAAGCATACAAAGTTCATTCCCAATCTAAGATCGGACCGGATCGAGGGTTGCGGTAACAGGATCGGCAGTAAGCAGGGGGGATCGGGCCAATCCCTGGCTTGCACATTCTGCCTCTCCGATCGGCTGAGCAGCCGCACGTCCGTTTCATGGGTTGGCTTAGGCATAGGGAGTTCATTCCATGCCTAAGCCTTAGCTGGACCGAGGGCTATAGCAGCGGGATCGGCAGCATGCAGAGAGGAACCAGGTCGATCCCCGGCTCGTGCATTATGCCTCTCCGGTCGGCTCAACGCCCGCACGGTCGTTTCGTGGGTTGACTTAGGTATACAGAGTTCATTCCCAGTCTAAGATCAGATAGGACCAAGGGTTGCCACAGCAGGATCGACAGCACGCAGGGGGGATCAGGCCGATCCCCGACTTACGCATTCTGCCTCTCTGATCGGCTGAACGCCCGCACGCTCATTTCATGGGTTGGCTTAGGCGCACAGATTTCATTCCATGTATAAGCATACGGAGTTCATTCCCAGTCTAAGATCGAACCGAACCAAGGGTTGCGGCAGTAGGACAAGCAGCAGGATTGGCAGCACGCCGGAGGGGACCGGGCCGATCCCTGGCTTGCGTATTCCTGCCTCTTCGGCCGACTGAGGACACCCGACGCTTTGTTTCGAGGTTGGCTTAGGCATACAGAGTTTCAATTCCCATGTCTAAGCCCTAGCCGAACTGAGGGGTTGTGGCAGCAGGACCGACAAACGGGATCGACAGCACCCAAGGGGACGGGCTTGATCCCCGTTTGCTCACAATCTTGCCTCTCGACGGCTGCTAAGCACCCGTACGTTCCTTTCGTGGGTTGACTTAGGCATACGAAGTTCATCCCCAATCTAAGCATACGGAGTTCATTCCCAGTCTAAGATCAGATCGGACCGAGGGTTGCGACAGCAGGATTGACAGCACGTAGGGAAGACTGGGCCGATCCCTGGCTTACAAATTCTGCCTCTCTGGCCGGCTGAGCGCCCTGTACGCCCATTTCGTGGGTTGGCTTAGGCATAGGGAGTTCATTCCATGTCTAAGCCCCAGCCGAACTGAAGGTTATGGCAACGGGATCGACAGAATGTAGGGGGGATCGGGCTGATCGTCGACTTACGCATTCTACCTCTCCAGCCAGCCGAGCGTCCGTGCACCCGTTTCATGGGTTGGCTTAGGCATAGGGAGTTCATTCCATGTCTAAGCCCCAGTCGGGCTGAGGGTTGTGGCAGCGGGACCGGTAGTACATAGAGGGGGATCGGGTCGATCCCCGGCTTGTGCATTATGCCTCTTCGACCAGCTCAGCGCCCGTACGCTCCTTTGGTGGGTTGACTTAGACATATGGAGTTCATCCCCAGTCTAAGCATATGGAGTTCATTCCCAATCTAAGATTGGACCGGGCTGAGGGTTGTGGCAGCAGGATCAACAATACGCAGGGGGGATCGGGCCGATTGCCGGCTTGCGCATTCTGCCTCTCCGGCCGGTTGAGCGCTCGCACGCTCGTTTCGTGGGTTGGCTTAGGCATACGGAGTTCATTCCATGTCTAAGCATATGGAGTTCATTCCTAGTCTAAGATTTTGAGCCATGGTGCACATGCTGGGCTCGGGAATGTGCTAGTGCCGCATTTTTTTCGCCCGAGGCACCATCGTCGGAGCATTGCCAGAGAGCCTAGCCGGTGGCATTCGGGGTTTCGACGATTGGGGGCGCCGAGGGGTGTGCGCACATGATGTGCAATGGGTGCTGGTACTTGGCCCTTATATTGGCCCCCTATCCCTCATCAAACCTCGAGAACTCACACCCCCTTAAAGAACATTTGAGAATTATAGGTTTGCTACCAGTAGCCATTAAAGTATCTGAAATGGGGACACTTTTTTCAAATGGTCACAAAATCTTCTCCACTTCGAGTTTTTAGCTGAATTTTTTTGTGCATGCCAAAAAAAATACAAGGATCACCTCTACCAAATTTGGGGACAAAAATCTTTCTAGAAGAATTTTAAAAATCCCAAACCCCAAAAAGTTTTGAAAATCATTGAAAATAGAAAAACGGTCGGTCTCTTGCCCATGAAACCTTCACGATGAAGGCTTAAGGGACCATTGTATGGAACTTTGCAAGCCATAAAAATGGCCATTGGCCCATGGTAGAAACTATGGAAGATTGTGCTTGAACCCACCTACCAACCCCGTTTCGATCTCCAGCCTTACGCATGCACTGCCTCTCTGGTCGGCTTGAGAGCTCGCACGCTCATTCGTGTTTGTGGTTGATCGTAGGATACGGAGTTCATCCCCATTCCAAGCATATGAAGTTCATGTCCCTAGTCTAAGGATCAGGACCAGACGAGGGTTGCTGACAGTAGGATCGGATAGCACGCAGAGGGGATCGGGCCGATCCCTGACTTGCACTTTCTGCCTCTCCGATCGGCTGAGCGCCCGCATGCCCTTTTCGTGGGTTGGCTTAGGCATAGGGAGTTCATTCCATGTCTAAGCGCTAGCCGGACCGAGGGTTGTGGTAGTGGGACCGACAGCACGCAGAGGGGGACCGGGTCGATCCTCGGCTTGTACATTCTGCCTCTCCGATCGGTCAGTGCCCGTACACTCATTTCATGGGTTGACTTAGGCATACGAAGTTCATTCCCAATCTAAGATCGAACCGGACCGAGGTTGTGGTAGCAGGATCGACAGCACGTAGGGGGGATCGAGCCAGTCCCTGACTTGCACATTCTGCCTCTCCGGTCGGCTGACTGCTCGGAGACACGCTCGTTTCATGGATTGGTTTAGGTATACAGAGTTTATTCCATGTCGAAGCATACGGAGTTCATTCCCAGTCTAAGATCAGACCAGACCGATGGTTATGACAGTAGGACCAGCAGCAGGATCGACAGCACGCTAGGGGGGACCGGACCGATCCCTGGCTTGTGCATTCTGCCTCTCCAATCGGTTGAGCTCCAGTATGCTCGTTTTGTGGGTTGGCTTAGGCATACGGAGTTCATTCCATGTCTAAGGCCCAGTCGGACCGAGGGTTGTGGCAACAGGATTGGCAGCGGGATCGACAGCATGTAGAGGGGGACCGGGCTGATACCTGGCTTATGCATTATGCCTCTCCAGTCGGTTGAGCGCCCGTATGCTCGTTTCATGGGTTGACTTAGGCGTACGGAGTTCATCCCCAGTTTAAGCATATAGAGTTCATTCCCAATCTAAGATCAGACTGGACCGAGGGTTGCGGTAGCTGGATCGACAGCACGCAGGGGGGACTGGGCCAATCTCTGGCTTGCGCATTCTGCCTCTCCGATCGGCCGAGCGCCCGCACGCCCGTTTCATGGGTTGGCTTAGGCATAGGGAGTTCATTCCATGTCTAAGCCCCAACTGGACCGAGGGTTGTGGCAGCGGGACTGGCAGCACGCAGAGG
>NW_019168015.1:646277-697178 GCF_002303985.1 Durio zibethinus | reverse complement strand
ACTCTCCCATGGTTGCTTTGGCACTGGCAATGGCTCCAAGAGACCGCCTGGTTTCTTGAGCTCCACCTTGTCCTATTGGCACACAAGACAAGTCTTCACATAGGCCTCCACATCGTCCCTTATGTGCGGCCAGTAGTACCGATCCTCGATCAACACCAAGGTACAACTCACTCCGGGGTGTCCAGGCCACCTTGAATCATGGCATTCTTGCAAAACTTCCTTGCAGGGCTTCTCGTTCTACGACACAAACAGTCTACTTCCCCTGGTGTACAGCAAGCCATCCTACAACCAAAACCGCGTAGTCATACCTTGCTGGGCGTACTCCATCAAAGCCTTGGCTGTAGGATCATGCACAAGTCTCTCCTTGATGAGCGGCACCAGTGACCCCTCTGGTTGGCTAATGGCAGCAAGGCTAGCCTTCCTACTCAGGGCATCTGCCACTAGGTTCACCCGCCCCGACTTCTACTCTATCTAGAAATCAAATTCCGTAAGAAAATCTTGCCATCTCGCCTGCTTGGGGGATAGCTTCTTCTACGTCTGGAAGTAGCTGGTCACCACATTGTCCATCCTAACCACAAACCTCGACCCCAATAGGTAATGGCACCAAGTGCATAAGTAGTGCACCACTGCAGTCATCTCCTTCTCTTGGATCGTGTACTTGCGTTCAGTCTCATTCAGCTTCCTACTCTCGAACGCGACTGGATGTCCCTCCTGCATCAACATGCCCCCTATGGCAAAGTCTGATGCATCCGTATGCACCTCATACGGCTTGGCATGGTCTGGCAAGGCCAAGACTAGCTCCTCGGTCACAGCCCGCTTCAACCTGTCAAAAGCTTCCTGGCACCCTGCGCTCCACTCCCATGCTTTCCCTTTCTTCAGCAAGTCAATCAATGGCGTGGCTATTGCTGAGTGACCTTTGATGAAGTGCCTGTAGTAGTTGACCAGCCCAAGGAATGATCTCAAGTTAGTGACCTTGGCTAACGGTTGCCACTCCAGGATGGTGTGTATCTTGCCTTCATCCATGCGTATCTTGCCACCCCCCACTATGTGGCCAAGGAACGGGATCTCCTGCTGGGCGAATGAGCACTTCTCCCTCTTGACAAACAGCTTGTGCACCCACAACACCTCGAACACCTATCTCAAGTGGTCTACATGCTCTCCCAAAGTCTGGCTATAGATCATAATGTCATCCAAATAAACCACAACAAACGGATCAAGGAATGACTGAAGTACCTTGTTCATAAGGGTGCAGAATGTTGCTGGGGCATTCGGGAGTCTGAAAGGCATCACTAAGAACTCATACGAACCATACCGAGTGACACATGCTATCTTTGGCTCATCTCCCTCTGCGATCCTAACTTGATAGTAGCCTGACCTCAAATCCAGCTTGGTGAACCACCTTGCGCTCCCAAGTTGATCGAACAAGTCCGCAATAAGTGGGATGGGGTACTTGTTCTTGATGGTTAGCTTGTTCAAAGCCCGGTAGTCTATTCACAGCTGCAACAACCCATCATGCTTGTGCTGAAATAGAACCGGTGCACCATAGGGTGCCCTCGATGGCCTGATGAAGCCAGCATCAACTAACTCTTTGAGCTACTTCCTCAACTCCTCCAACTCTGGTGGAGACATTTGGTAAGGGACTCTAGCTGGTGGCTTGGCCTCGGACACCAGCTCGATCTTGTGGTCCACCTCTCTCTTAGGTGGTAGCTTGCTAGGTAGCTTTGCGGGCATCACATCACTAAAGGTCTTCAGCACCTTTAGCACCTCTAAGGGTGACTCAATCTCCTTCTCCCTTGGCTCATCATATTTTAGGGCTGCCAAGAAGGTGTCTTCTTGTCTGCTTACCGCCTTGGCAAATTGGATGGCTGACACCACCCACGACCCAACTCTAGACCCTCTCCTTAATGGCACTAGGCATTGGCACCATGCATCCAAGATGCAAACACAATCGGTCAAAGGCACAAAGAGGGCGTTAATCCGAACAAAGAAATCCAACCCAATCACAAACTCATAGTCATCAAGGGGTATTACCTCAATGGTCTCTTTGCCTTTCCAGTCTTCAAGCTGCAACTCCACTCTCCGCGCTACTCCAATGGCTGAAACTTCCTTGGAGTTCACTGTTTTGATGGTACCAGTCTCTTTCTGCACCTTTAGTCTGAGCTTCCGGGCTCTATCACCTAAAATAAAAAGATGTGAGGCACCTGTGTCCACTAGTGCGCTCACCTTCTGACCCGCAACCATCAGATCCGTAAACATCAAGCCCTCTGGCTTGCGACTCCCCTTACTCTGGACAGCATTGAGCACCAACGACCCAAGCTTTGCTGCCCCTGACTCTGGCTTCTCGTCAGACTCCTTGTCTACAGTAGCCAGCTTGCCCTTCTATGGGTAATTACGCGCTATGTGGCTCCCTCCACATAGGTAGCATGCTAGTGGCTCTCGGTCCCCTTTTGCTTTCCACTTGCCTACTGGTGGCTTCCTCTCGCCATCCTTGGTTGAATGGTCTCGGTCTCCATCCTTGGACTCTCAGTCACGATCCTTCCCCTTGGACTGCTTCTTTCAGTCTTTATCGTCCCTGCCCTTACCCTTGGGCTTGGTAGACTCAAACTTGTTCAGAGACTTGAACTCTATCAAGGCCTCGGCAGTAGTCATGGCTTTAGCCAAGTCATGAACTCCTCCCCTTCGTAGCTCATTCTTCACCCATGGCTTCAGCCCATCCATGAAAGCAAATAAGGCATCCTTCTCGCCTAGATCTGAGATCTGTAACATCAGTTCAGAGAATTTCTGGACATATTCCTTTATGTCCCTTTGTTGGCTCAGCCTGCGCAACTTTACCCGCGTCTCATCATCGGCATACTCCGGGTAAAATTATTCTCTGAACTCTTTTTGGAACTCTGCCCAGGTTCCAATCTTGGCGCTCCCATACCTGACATCATCACACCTGTGCCTCTACCACAATAAGGCTACATCAGTGAGATACATAGCAGCGGTGCTTACCTTTATCGCCTTATCTTGCATGCCCATAGCCTAGAAGTACTGCTCCATACCCCAAAGGTAGTTATCTACTTCCTTGGCCACCCTAGTCCTTTTGAACTCCTTAGGCTTTGGGACATCCAATCTTGACTTGGACACTTCAGCAAACATGCCATTCCCAATGGCGGTCTTGCAAGCAACGAGCTCACTGGTACGCTCCTCCATCCACTGGTGCATGGCCTCTATGCCATCGCACAAGGTCAGCATTTCAGCCTCCAAGGTCTGATTGTTTTGGGTGAACAAGTCCAAGCCTTTGTTGAAAGCAGCTTGCTCACTTTGGATCTCCTCCCTCATGGAGTCTAGCAATGCAATGTGAGTCTCTACCCCCTCAAGCTTCTCCCCCATGTCGTCCATGGTCACCTCCACCTTGGCTAGCCTACCGTCCATGGTAGACCAAATATCTCTAGAACTGGCTTTCCTCCCTCTTCCACACCCATGCTCTTGGGCCTCTGGTTGTTGGTTAGCAGCATCACTTTGGGATGCCACCTCCTCTAACCTGCACAACACAAACACGCAGAATCAAACTTGCTCTGATACCAATTGTCATGGGCTCCGACCTTAGACTCAGAAACCATACAGCCTTAGGCTTGGAATCTCCTTCTTTATGCCTAAGTCAGCCTAAAACACAAGCGTACGGGTACTAGAACAACAGGAAGAGCTGATTATGCAAGTTAAAGAGAAACATGACAAGAAGGTAGAATTCTGGAAATGCTCTTCTATTCACTGAAACAGAAGTGTTTGATGGTATACAAATGAGGGAGGAGCAGCTCTCTATTTATAGTTGAGGCTCCAGCTTACACTTAATGGCAATATCCCTAGAATAAAGGCTAAAATCATGGGATTATATAGATTACAATCAATCAAGATGCTAACTCTTGATTTTCAGGGTCAACCAAATCTACCAGGATGCTGCTGTCGATCCTGCCTGCTTTCAGAAGCTTCCCTTGGGTGTCCAGCACCTTGGGCCCTTTTAGATGTGGTGCGGGTAGCTTGTATGCCAGGCCTTGGTCTCACGGGCTGGCCTGCAAGGTGGGCGGGCATTCTGAACTCGTTTGCTAGGCTTTGCGTGCAGATACCTGCCAGCACACCTGGTCTGTGGGCCTCAACCTCTGGCTCACCTGCTGGTGCACCTGATGTGCCTGGCGCGCCCTCCCAAGGTGTGACACTTGGCCCTTATATTGGCCCCCTATCCCTCATCAAACCTTGAGAACTCACACCCACTTAAAGAGCATTTGAGATTTTATAGGTTTGCTGCCAGTAGCCATTAAAGTGTCTGAAATGGGGACACTTTTTCAAACGGTCACAAAATCTTCTCCACTTCGATTTTTTAGCTGAATTTTTTTGTGCATCACAAAAAAAATACAAGGATCACCTCCACCAAATTTGGGGACAAAACGCTTTCTAAAAATTTTTTAAAAAATCCCGAACCGTAAAAAGTTTTGAAAATCGTGAAAAATAAAAAATGGGTCGTCTTGCCACGAAACTTCACATGAAGGCTTAGGGGGAAATTGTATGAATTTACAAGACATAAAAATGGCATTGGTACGGCAGAAATATGAAGATGTGCTTGAACCCACCTACCACCCATTCGATCCCCCGCTTGCGCATCTTGCCTCTTTGGTCGGCTGAGCGCCCGCACACTTGTTTTGTGGGTTGACTTAGGCATATGGAGTTCATCCCCAGTCTAAGTATACGGAGTTCATTTCTAGTCTAAGATCAGACCGGATCGAGGGTTGCAGCAGTAGGATCGGTAGCACGTAGGGGGGATCAGACCGATCCATGGCTTACGCATTCTACCTCTCCGGCTGACTGAGCGCCCGTACGCTCATTTTGTCGGTTGGCTTAGGCATACGAGTTCATTCCATGTCTAAGCCCCAGTCGGACTAAGGGTTGTGGTAGCAGGACCGGCAGCGGGATCGGCAGCACGCAAAGGGGGACCGGGTTGATCCCCGATTTGTGCATTATGCCTCTCCGGTCGATTGAGCGCCCGTATGCTCATTTCATGGGTTGACTTAGGCATACGAAGTTCATCCCCAATCTAAGCATATGGAGTTCATTCCCAGTCTAAGATCAGACCAGACCAAGGGTTGCGACAGCAGGATCGGCAGCACGCAGGGGGGACCGAGCCGATCCCCGACTTGCGCATTCTGCCCCTCCGACCGACTGAGCACCCTGCATGACCGTTTCATGGGTTGGCTTAGTCATAGGGAGTTCATTCCATGTCTAAGCCATAGTCGAACCGAGGGTTGTGGCAGTGGGATCGGCAGCACGTCGGAGGGATCGGGCTGATCCCCGACTTGCGCATTCTGCCTCTCTGGTCGGCTGAGTGCCCGCACGCCCGTTTTATGGGTTGGCTTAGGCATAGGGAGTTCATTCCATGCCTAAGCCCCAGCCAGATCGAGGGTTGTGGTAGCGGGACCGACAGCACGTAGAAGGGGACCAGGCCGATCCCCGGCTTGGGCATTATGCCTTTTCAGCTGGCTCAGTACCCGCACACTCATTTCGTGCGTTGGCTTATGCATACGGAGTTCATTCCCAGTCTAAGATCAGACCGGACCGAGGGTTACGGTAGTAGGATCGACAGCACGCAGGAGGGACCAGGTCGATCCCCGGCTTGCGCATTCTACCTATCTGGCCGGCTGAACACCCGCACGTTCATTTCGTGGTTTGGCTTAGGCATACGAAGTTTATTCCACGTCTAAGCATACGGAGTTCATTCCCAGTCTAAGATTTTGAGCCATGATGCACATGCTAGGCTCGGGCATGTGCTGGTGCCGCATTTTTTCCACCGGGGCACCATCGCCGGAGGCATACGTCGGAGAGCCTAACCGACGGCATTGGGGCGTTCCGACGATTTGGGGGGCCAGGGGGTGTGCGCACATGATGTGCGACTGGGTGCTGGTACTTGGCCATTATTGACCCCCTATCCCTCTTCAAACCTTGAGAACTCACACCCCCTTAAAGAGCATTTGAGATTTTATAGGTTTGCTGCCAGTAGCCATTAAAGTGTCTGAAATAGGGACACTTTTTTCAAACGGTCACAAAATCTTCTCCACTTCGAGTTTTTAGCTGCATTTTTTTTGTGCATGCCAACAAAAATACAAGGATCACCTCTACCAAATTTGGGGACAAAACTCTTTCGAAAAAAATTTAAAAAAATTTGGAACCGCTAAAAGTTTCAAAAATCATGAAAAATAGAAAATGGGTCTTCTTGCCATGAAACTTCACATGAAGGCTTAGGGGACCATTGTATGAATTTACAAGCCATAAAAATGGCATTGGCGCGGCAAAAATATGAAGATGTGCTTGAACCCACCTACCACCCGTTCGATCCCCGGCTTACGCATCCTACCTCTCTGGTCGGCTGAGCGCCCGTACGCTCGTTTCGTGGGTTGACTTAGGCATACGAAGTTCATCCCCAGTCTAAGCATAAAAAGTTCATTCCCAGTCTAAGATTGGATTGGTTCGAGGGTTGCGGCTGCAGGATCGATAGCACATAGAGGGGACCGGGCCGATCCCTGACTTACGTATTCTGTCTCTCCAACCGACTGAGCGCCCGTATGCCCGTTTCATGGGTTGGCTTAGGAATAGGGAGTTCATTCCATGTGTAAGCCCCAGTCAGACCGAGGGTTGTGGCAACGGGGCCGGCAGCACGCAAAGGGGGACCGAGCTGGTCCCCGACTTGCGTATTATGCCTCTTCGGCCGGTTCAGCACCCGCACGCTCATTTCGTGGGTTGACTTATGCATACAGAGTTCATTCCCAGTCTAACATCAGATCGGACCGAGGGTTATGACAGCAGGATCAACAACACGTAGGAGGGACCGGGTCGATCCCTGGCTCACGCATTCTGCCTCTCCAGCCGACTGAACGCCTGCATGCTCGTTTCGTGGGTTGGCTTAGGCATACGGAGTTCATTCCATGGCTAAGCATACAGAGTTCATTCCCAGTCTAGTCATACAGAGTTCATCCCCAGTCGAAGCATATGGAGTTCATCCCCAGTGTAAGCATACGGAGTTCATTCCCAGTCTAAGATCAGATCGAACCGAGGGTTGCAACAGCAAGATCGACAGCATGAAGGGGGGATCGGGCCAATCCCTGTCTTACGCATTCTGCCTCTCCGATCGGCTGAGCGCCCACATGCCCGTTTCGTGGGTTGGCTTAGGCATAGGGAGTTCATTCCATGTCTAAGCCCCAGTCAGACCGAGGGTTGTGGCAGCGGGACCGACAACACACAGAGGGGGACTCGGTCGATCCTCGGTTTACGCATTATACCTCTTCGGTCGGCTCAGTGCCCGCACGCTTGTTTCGTGGGTTGACTTATGCATACGGAGTTCATTCCCAGTCTAAGATCAGATCAGACTGCGGGTTGCGGTAGCAGGATCGACAGCACGCAGGGGGGACCGGGTCGATCCTCGGCTTGCGCATTCTGCCTCTTCGACCGGATGAGCGCCCGCACGCTCGTTTCGTGGGTTGGATTAGGCATACGGAGTTCATTCCATGTCTAAGCATACAGAGTTCATTCCCAATCTAAGATTTTGAGCAACGGTGCACATGCTGGGCTCAGGCATGTGCTGGTGCTACATTTTTTTCGCCTGGTGCACAATCGTCGGAGCATCGCCAGAGAGCCTAATCAGCGGCATTGGGGGTTTCGGCGATTGGGGGGGTCGGGGGGTGTGCGCACATGATGTGCGATGGGTGCTGGTCCTTGGCCCTTTTATTGGCCCCCTATCCCTCATCAAACCTCGAGAACTCACACCCCCTTAAACAGCATTTGAGATTTTAAAGGTTTGCTGCCAGAAGCCATTAAAGTGTCTGGAATGGAGACACTTTTTTCAAACGGTCACAAAATCTTCTCCACTTTGAGTTTTTAGCTGAATTTTTTTGTGCAAGCCAAAAAAAATAAAAGGATCACCTCTACCAAATTTGGGGACAAAACTCTTTTTAAAAAAATTTTAAAAAATCCTGAACCGTAAAAAGTTTCAAAAATCGTGAAAAATAAAAAACGGGTTGTCTTGCCATGAAACTTCTCATGAAGGCTTAGGGGACCATTGTATGAATTTACAAGCCATAAAAATGGCATTGGCACGGCAGAAATATGAAGATGTGCTTGAACCCACCTATCACCCGTTCGAACCCCGGCTTGTGCATCCTGCCTCTCTGGTCGGCTGAGCGCCAGCACTTTCGTTTCGTGGGAGGCATACGGAGCTCATCCCCAGTCTAAGCATACGAAGTTCATTCCTAGCCTAAGATCGGATTGGATCGAGGGTTACGACAGCAAGACCGACAGCACGCAGGGGAGATCGGGTCGATCCCGACTTGCGCATTCTGCCTCTCCCGTTGGCTGAGGGCCCGTACGCCCGTTTCATGGGTTGGCTTAGGGATAGGGAGTTCATTCCATGTCTAAGCCCCAGCCAGACCGAGGGTTGTGGCAACGGGACCAGCAGCACACAGAGGGGGACCGAGCCGATCCCTTGCTTGCGCATTATGCCTCTCCGACCGGCTCAACGCCCGCACGCTCGTTTCATGGGTTGGCCTAGTCATAGGGAGTTCATTCCATGTCTAAGCCACAGCCGGACTGAGGGTTGTGGCAGTGGGATCGGTAGCACACCGAGGGGACTGGGCTGATCCCCGGCTTGCGCATTCTGCCTCTCCGGCCAGCTGAGTGCCCGCACGCCCGTTTTGTGGGTTGGCTTAGGCATAGGGAGTTCATTCCATGCCTAAGCCCCAGCCAGACCGAGGGTTGTGGTAGCGGGACCGGCAGCATTCATAGGGGGACCAGGTCGATCCCCGGGTCGCGCATTATGCCTCTTCGACCAACTCAGCGCTCGCACGCTTGTTTCGTGGGTTGACTTATGCATACGAAGTTCATTCCCAGTCTAAGATCGAACCGGACCGAAGGTTGCGACAGTAGGATCGACAGCACGCAAGGGGATCGGGCCGATCCCCGGCTTGCGCATTTTGCCTCTCTGGCCGGCTGCGCACCCGGACGCTCGTTTCGTAGGTTAGCTTAGGCATACGGAGTTCATTCCACGTCTAAGCATACGGAGTTCATTCCCAATCTAAGATTTTGGGCCACGATGCTCATGCTAGGATCGGGCATGTGCTGGTGCCGTATTTTTTTTGCCCGGGGCACCATCGTCGGAGCATCGCCGGAGAGCATAATCGACGGCATTGGGGGCTCCGGTGATTTGGGGGGCCGGGGGGGTGTGCGCACATGATGTGCGGTGGGTGCTGGTACTTGGCCATTATTGGCCCCCTATCCCTCTTCAAACCTCGAGAACTCACACCCCCTTAAAGAGCATTTGAGATTTTATAAGTTTGCTGCCAGTAGCCATTAAAGTGTCTGAAATGGGGACACTTTTTTCAAACGGTCACAAAATCTTCTCCACTTCGAGTTTTTAGCTAAATTGTTTTTGTGCATGCCAACAAAAATACAATGATCACCTCTACGAAATTTGGGGACAAAACTCTTTCTAAAAAAATTTTAAAAAATCTCGAACCGCTAAAAGTTTCAAAAATCATGAAAAATAGAAAATGGGTCTTCTTGCCACGAAACTCGACATGAAGGCTTAGGGGACCATCGTATGAATTTACAAGCCATAAAAATGGCATTGGCACGGCAAAAATATGAAGATGTGCTTGAACCCACCTACCACCCGTTCGATCCCCGGCTTACGCATCTGTCTCTTTGGTCAGCTGAGCGCCCGCATGCTCGTTTGGTGGGTTGACTTAGGCATACGGAGTTCATCTCCAGTCTAAGCATACGAAGTTCATTCCCAGTCTAAGATCAGACTGGACTGAGGGTTGCGGCTGTAGGATCGGTAGCACGCAGGGGGGATCGGGCTGATCCCCGGTTTACGCATTCTGTCTCTCCGATCGGCTAAGCGCCCGCACGCCCGTTTCATGGGTTGGCTTAGGCATAGGGAGTTCATTCCATGTGTAAGCCCCAGTAGAACCAAGGGTTGTGGCAGCAGGACCTGCAGCATGCAGAGGGGGACCCTGTTGGTCCCTGACTTACGCATTATGCCTCTTCGGTCGGCTCAGCACCCGCACGCTAATTTCGTGGGTTGACTTATTCATACAGAGTTCATTCCCAGTCTAACATCAGACTGAACCGAGGGTTGCAGTAGCAGGATCAACAGCACGCAGGGGGGATCAGGCCGATCCCCGGATTACGCATTGTGCCTCACCGGTCGATTGAGCGCCCGCATGCTCGTTTCGTGGGTTGGCTTAGGCATATGGAGTTCATTCCATGGCTAAGCATACAGAGTTCATTCCTAGTATAGGCATACGGAGTTCATCCCCAGTCTAAGCATACGGAGTTCATCCCTAGTCTAAGTATACGGAGTTCATTCCAAGTCTTAGATCGGATTGGATCGAGGGTTGCGGCAGCAAGATCGACAGCACGTAAGGGGGACCGGGCCGATCCCGAGCTTGCGCATTCTGCCTCTCCGACCGACTGAGCACCCGCATGCCCGTTTCATGGGTTGGCTTAGGCATAGGGAGTTCATTCCATGTCTATGCCCCAGTCGGACCGAGGGTTGTGGCAGCGGGACCGGCAACACGCAGAGGGGTACTGGGCCGATCCCCGACTTGCGCATTATGCCTCTTCGGCTGGCTCAACGCCCGCACGCTCATTTCGTGAGTTGACTTATGCATACGAAGTTCATTCCCAGTCTAAGATCAGACCGGACTGAGGGTTGCGGTAGTAGGATCGACAGCACACAGGGGGCGATCGGGCCTCTTTGACCGGCTGAGCGCCCGCACGCTCATTTTGTGGGTTGGATTAGGCATACGGAGTTCATTCCATGTCTAAACATACGAAGTTCATTCCCAGTCTATGATTTTGAGCCACGGTGCACATGCTGGGCTCAGGCATGTGCTGGTGCCGCATTTTTTTCGCTCGGGGCACCATCGTCGGAGCATCGTCGGAGAGCCTAATCGATGGCATTAGGGGTTTCGACGATTGGGGGGCCGGGGGGTGTGCGCACATGATGTGCGATGGGTGTTGGTACTTGGCCCTTTTATTGGCCCCCTATCCCTCATCAAACCTTGAGAACTCACACCCCCTTAAAGAACATTTGAGATTTTAAAGGTTTGCTGCCAGAAGCCATTAAAGTGTCTAAAATGGGGACAATTTTTTCAAACGGTCACAAAATCTTCTCCACTTCGATTTTTTAGCTGAATTTTTTTGTGCAAGCCAAAAAAAATACAAGTATCACCTCTACCAAATTTGGGAACAAAACTCTTTCTAAAAAAATTTTAAAAAATACCGAACCGTAAAAAGTTTCAAAAATCGTGAAAAATAGAAAACAGGTTGTCTTGCCAAGAAACTTCCCATGAAGGCTTAGGGGACATTGTATGAATTTACAAGCCATAAAAATGGCATTGGCATGGCAGAAATATGAAGATGTGCTTGAACCCACCTACCACCCGTTCGATCCCTGGCTTGTGCATCCTGACTCTTTGGTCGGCTGAGCGCCAGCACTTTCGTTTCGTGGGTTGACCTAGGCATACAGAATTCATCCCCAGTCTAGGCATACGGAGTTCATTCCCAGCCTAAGATCGGATTGGATCGAGGGTTGCGGTAGCAAGACCTACAGCACGCAGGGGGGATCGGGTCGATCCCAGTTTGCGCATTCTGCCTCTCCAGCCGGTTGAGCACCTGCAAGCCCATTTCGTGGGTTGGCTTAGGCATAGGGAGTTCATTCCATGTCTAAGCCCTAACCAAAACGAGGGTTGTGGCAGTGGGACCGGTAGCACACAGAGGGGGATCAGGCCGATCTCGAGCTTGCGCATTATGCCTCTCCGACCGGCTCAGTGCCCGCACGCTCATTTCGTGGATTGACTTAGGCATAAGGAGTTCATTCCCAGTCTAAGATCAGATTGGACCGAGGGTTGCGGTAGCAGGATCGACAACACGCAGCGGAGATCAGGCTGGTCCCCGGCTTACGCATTCTACCTCTTCGACCGACTGAGCACCGGTACGCTCGTTTCATGGGTTGGCTTAGGCATAGATAGTTCATTCCATGTCTAAGCATACGGAGTTCATTCCCAGTCTAAGATTGGACCGGATCGAGGGTTGCTGTAGCATACCAGCAGCAGGATAGACAACACGCAGGGGGAGCTGGGCTGATCCCCGACTTCCGCATTCGGCCTTTCCGACCCGCTGAGCATCCGTACGCTCGTTTTGTGGGTTGGCTTAGGCATACGGAGTTCATTCCATGTCTAAGCCCCAGTCAGACCGAGGGTTGTGGTAGCAGGACCAACAGCGGGATCGACTGCACGCAGAAAGGGACCGGGCTGATCCTCGGCTTGCGCATTATGCCTCTCCGACTGGCAGACTTATGCATATGGAGTTCATCCCCAGTCTAAGCATACGAGTTCATTCCCAGTCTAAGATCAGACCGGACAGAGGGTTACGGTAGCAGGATCGACAGCACGTAAGGGGGACCGGGTCGAGCCCTGGCTTGCGCATTCTGCCTCTCCGATCGACTGAGCGCTCGCACGCCCGTTTTGTGGGTTGGATTAGGCATAGGGAGTTTATTCCATGTCTAAGCCCTAGCTGGACCGAAGGTTGTGGCAGTGGGACCGACAGCACGTAGAGGGGTATCGGGCCGATCCCCGGCTTACGCATTATGCCTTTTCAGTCGGCTCAACGCCCGCACGTTCATTTCATCGATTGACTTATGCATACGAAGTTCATTCCCAGTCTAAGATCAGACCGGACCGAGGGTTGCGGCAGCAAGATTGATAGCACGTAGGAGGGGACCGAGTCGATCCCCGGCTTGTGCATTCTGCCTCTCCGATCGACTGAGCGCCCGCACGATCATTTCATGGGTTGGCCTAGGTATACGGAGTTCATTCCATGTCTAAGCATACGGAGTTCATTCCCAGTCTAAGATTTTAAGCCACGGTGCACATGCTGGGCTCGGGCATGTGCTGGTGCCCCATTTTTTTCACCTGGGCCACCATTGCTGGAGCATCGCCAAAGCATCGTCGGAGAGCCTAACCGGTGGCATTGGGGGTTCCGACGATTGGGGGTGTGCGCACATGATGTGCGATGGGTGCTGGTACCTGGCCCTTATATTGGCCCCCTATCCATCATCAAACCTCGAGAAGTCACACCCCCTTAAAGAGCATTTGAGATTTTATAGGTTTGCTGCCAGTAGCCATTAAAGTGTCTAAAATGGGGACACTTTTTTCAAACGGTCACAAAATCTTCTCCACTTCGAGTTTTTAGCTGAAGTTTTTTGAGCAAGCCAACAAAAATACAAGGATCACCTCTACCAAATTTGGGGACCAAACTCTTTCCAAAAAAATTTAAAAAAATCTCGAACCGTAAAAAGTTTTAAAAATCGTGAAAAATAGAAAATGGGTCGTCTTGCCACGAAACTTGACATGAAGGCTTAGGGGACCATTATATGAATTTACAAGCCATAAAAATGGCATTGGCATGACAGAAATATGAAGATGTGCTTGAACCCACCTACCACCCGTTCGATCCCCGACTTGCGCATCCTGCCTCTCTGGTCGGCTGAGCGCCTGCACGCTCGTTTGGTGGGTTGACTTAGGCATACGGAGTTCATCCATAGTCTAAGCATACGGAGTTCATTGCTAGTCTAAGATCAAATCAGACCGAGGGTTGCGGTAGCAGGATCGACAACAGGATCGGCAGCATGCAGAGGGGATCGGGCCGATCCCTAGCTTGCGCATTCTGCCTATCTATCCGGCTAAGCACCCGCACACCTGTTTTGGTGGGTTGGCTTAGGCATAGGGAGTTCATTCCATGTCTAATCTCCAGCCAGACTGAGGGTTGTGATAGCGAGACCGACAGCATGCAGAGGGGGATCGGGCTAATCCTCGGCTTGCGCATTATGTGTCTCCGATCGGCTCAGCACCCGTACGCTCATTTCGTTGGTTGACTTAGGCATATAGAGTTCATGCCCAGTCTAAGATCAGACCGGACTGAGGGTTGAGGTAGCAGGATCGCATTCTGCCTCTCTGGCCGATTGAGCGCCCGTTCACTCGTTTCGTGGGTTGACTTAGGCATACGGAGTTCAATCCATGTCTAAGTATACAGAGTTCATTCCCAGTCTAAGATTAGACCGGCCCGAGGGTTGCGACAGTAGGACTAGCAGCAGGATCGACAGTACACAGGGGGGATCGAGCCGATGCTCAGCTTGCACATTCTGCCTCTCCGGCCGACTGAGTGCCTACACGCTCGTTTCGTGGGTTGGCTTAGGCATACAGAGTTCATTCCATGTCTAAGCCCCAACCGGACCGAGGGTTGTGGCAATAGGACCGACAACGGGATCGATAGCATGCAGAGGGGGATCGAACTGATCATCGGCTTACGCATTATGCCTCTCCGGTCGACTGAGCGCCCGTACGCTCGTTTCATGGGTTGACTTAGGCATGCGGAGTTCATCCCCAGTCTAAGCATACGAAGTTCATTCCCAGTCTAAGATCGAATCGGACCGAGGGTTGTGACAGCAGGATCGACAGCACGCAGGGGGGATCGGGCCGATCCTTGGCTTACGAATTTTGCCTTTCTGGTCGGCTGAGCGCCCGTATGCCCGTTTCGTGGGTTGGCTTAGGCATAGGGAGTTCATTCCATGTCTAAGCCCCAGCTGGACCGAGGGTTGTGGCAGCGGGACTGACAGCACACAGAGGGGGACCGGGCTGATCCCCAGCTTGCGCATTATTCCTCTTCGATCGGCTCAGCACCCGTACGCTTGTTTCGTGGGTTGACTTATGCATAGGAGTTCATTCCCAGTCTAAGATCAGGCCAAATCGATGGCTATGGTAGTAGGATCGACAGCATGTAGGGGGGACCGGGCTGATCCCCAGCTTGCGCATTCTACCTCTTCGACCAACTGAGCGCCCGCACGTTCGCTTCATGGGTTGGCTTAGGCATACAGAGTTCATTCCATGTCTAAGCATACGGAGTTCATTCCCAGTCTAAGATTTTGAGCCATGGTGCACATGTTGGGCTCGGGCATGTGCTGGTGCCGCATTTTTTTCGCCCGGGGCACCATCGTCGGAGCATCGTCGGAGAGCCTAACATGCGGCATTGGGGGTTCCGGTGATTGGGGGGGCAGGGGATGTGCGTACATGATGTGCGATGGGTGCTGGTACTTGGCCCTTATATTGGGCTCGTATCCCTCATCAAACCATGAGAACTCACACCCCCTTAAAGAGCATTTGAGATTTTATAGGTTTGCTGCCAATAGCCATTAAAGTGTCTGAAATGGGGACACTTTTTTCAAATGGGCACAAAATCTTCTCCACTTCGATTTTTTAGCTGAATTTTTTTGTGCATGCCAAGAAAAATACAAGGATCACCTCTAAGAAATTTGGGGGCAAAACTCTTTCTAAAAAAATTTTAAAAGATCCTGAACCGTAAAAAGTTTCAAAAATCATGAAAAATAGAAAACGGGTCGTCTTGCCATGAAACTTCACATGAAGGCTTAAGGGACCATTGTATGAATTTACATGCCATAAAAATGGCATTAGCACGGCAGAAATATGAAGATGTGCTTGAACCACCTGTTCGATCCCCGGCTTGCGCATCCTGCCTCTCTGGTCGGCTGAGCGCCCGTACGCTCGTTTCGTGGGTTGACTTAGGCATACGAAATTCATTCCTAATCTAAGATCAGACCGGACCGAGGGTTGCGGCAACAGGATCGACAGTATGGAGGGGGACTGGGCCTATCCTCGACTTGCGCATTCTGCCTCTCTGGTCAGCTGAGCGCCCGCACGCCCGTTTCGTGGGCTGGCTTAGGCATAGGGAGTTCATGCCATGTCTAAGCCCCAGCCGGACCGAGGGTTGTGGCAGCTGGACTGACAGCACGTAGAGGGGGACCAGACCGATACCCAGCTTGTGCATTATGTCTCTCTGGCTGGCTCAGTGCCCGTACGCTTGTTTCATGGGTTGACTTAGGCATACGGAGTTCATCCCCAGTTTAGGCATATAGAGTTCATTCCTAGTCTACGATTGGGTCGGACCAAGGGTTACGGTAGTAGGACCAGCAGCAGGATCGACAGCACGTAAGGGGGATCGGGTCGATCCCTGGCTTACGCATTCTACCTCTCTGATCAGTAGAGCGCCTGTGTCACACCCTAGGCGGGCGCGTCAGGTACATTAGGTGCACCAACAGGCGAACCAGAGGTTAAGGCCCGCAGACCTGGCATGCAGGTGGGTATCTATGCGCAAAGCCTAGCGAACGAGTTTAGAACACCCACCCAACTTGTAGGCCAGCTCGTGAGACCAGGGCCTGGCATACAAGCTGCCCGCACCACATCCAGAAGGGCCTAAGGTACTGGACACGCAAGGGAAGCTTCTGGAAGCAAGCAAGATCAGTTGGAGCATCCTAGCAGATTTGGTTGACCCTGAAAATCAGGAGTTAGCATCCTGATTGATTGTAATCTATATAATCCCATGATTTTAGCTTTTATTCTAGGGATATGCCATTAAGTTGTAGCTGGAGCCTCAACTATAAATAGAGGGCTGCTCCACCCTCATTTGTACACCATCAAACACTTCTGTTTTAGTGAATACAAGAGCATTTCCAGAATTCTGTCTTCTTATCTTGTTTCTCTTTAACTTGCATAATCAGCCCTTCCCATTGTTCTAGTGCCCGCACGCTTGTGTTTTAGGCTGACTTAGGCATAAAAGAGGAGATTCCAAGCCTAAGGCTGCACGGTTTCTAAGTCTAAGGTCAGAGCCCGTGGCAATTGGTATCAGAGCGAGTTCGATTCTGCGTGTTTATGTTGTGCAAGTTAGATCATGATTGAAGAGATGGCATCCCAAAACGACGTTGCTAGCCAACAACCAGAGGCCCAGGAGCATGGGCGTGGAAGAGGCAAGAAAGCCAGTTCTAGAGATATCTGGTCTATCTTGGATGGTAGGCTGGCCAAGGTGGAGGTGACCGTAGGCAACAAGGGGGAGAAGCTTGAGGAGGTAGAGACTCACATTGCATCGCTAGACTCCGTGGGGGAGGAGATCCAAAGTGAGCTAGAAGCTGCCCTCAATAAAGGCATGGACATGTTCACCCGAAAGAATCAGACCTTGGAGGTTGAAGTGCTGACCTTGCGCGATGGCATGGAGGCCATGCGCTAGCGGATGGATGAGCTTGCCAATAAGCTCGTTGCTTGCAAGACTACCATTGGGAATGGCATGTTTGCTGGAGTGTCCAAGTCTAGATTGGATGTCCCCAAGCCTAAGGAGTTCAAGGGGACTAGGGCAGCCAAGGAAGTAGACAATTACCTATAAGGTATGGAGCAGTACTTCCAGGCCATGGGCATGCAAGACGAGGCGATAAAGGTAAGCACCGCTACTATGTATCTCACTGATGTAGCCTTATTATGGTGGAGGCGCAGGTGTGATGATGTCAGGCATGGGAGCGCCAAGATTAGAACCTGGGCAGAGTTCCAAAAGGAGTTTAGAGAACAATTTTACCCGAAGTATACCAATGATGAGGCGCGGGCAAAGTTTCACAGGCTGAGCCAGCAAGGGGACATAAGGGAGTATGTCTAAAAATTCTCTGAACTGATGATACAGATCTCAGATCTAGGTGAGAAGGATGCCTTACTTGCTTTCATGGATGGGCTGAAGCTGTGGGTGAAGCATGAGCTACAAAGGAGAGGAGTTCATGACTTGGCTAAAGCCATGACTACTGTCGAGGCCTTGATAGAGTTCAAGCCTCTGAACAAGTTCGAGTCTACCAAGCCCAAAGGTAAGGGCAGGGATGATAGGGACCGAAAGAAGTAGTCCAAGGGGAATGACCGTGACTAGGAGTCCAAGGATGGAGACCAAGACCGTTCAACCAAGGATGGCGAGAGGAAGCCATTAGCAGGCAAGTGGAAAGTAAAAGGGGACCGAGAGCCACTAGCATGCTACTTATGTGGAAGGAGCAACATAGCACGTAATTGCTTGCAGAAAGGTAAACTGGCTACTGTAGACAAGGACTCTAACGAGGAGCCAGAGTCAAAGGCAGCAAAGCTTGGGTCGTTGGTGCTCAATGCTATCCAGAGTAAAGGGAGCCGCATGCCAAAGGGCTTGATGTTTGCGGATCTAATGGTTGTGGGTCAGAGGTGAGTGCACTGGTGGACACAAGTGCCTCACATCTTTTTATTTTAGGTGATGAAGCCCGGAAGCTCGGACTAAAGGTGCAGAAAAGGATTGGTACCATCAAAATGGTGAACTCCAAGGAGGTTCCAGCCATTGGAGTAGCACGAGGGGTAAGTTGTAGCTTGGAGACTGGAAAGGCAAGGAGACCATAAAGGTAATACCCCTTGACGACTATGAGTTTGTGATTGGGTTGGATTTCCTTGTTCGGATTAATGCCCTCCTTGTGTCTTTTATCGATTGTGTTTGCATCTTGGATGTATGATGCCAATGCCTAGTGCCATTGAGGAGAGGGTCCGGAGTTGGGTCATGGGTGGTGTCAGCCATCCAATTTTCCAAGGTGGTAAGCAGACAAAAAGACACCTTCTTAGTAGCCCTAAAATATGATGAGCCCAGGGAGAAGGAGATCGAGTCACCCTTAGAGGTGCTAAAGGTGCTGAAGACCTTTAGTGATGTGATGCCCATAAAGCTACCTAGCAAGCTACCACCTAAGAAGGAGATGGACCACAAGATCAAGCTGGTGTCCGAGGTTAAGCCACCAGCTAGAGCCCCTTACCGAATGTCTCCACCAGAGTTGGAGGAGTTGAGGAAGTAGCTCAAAGAGTTAGTTGATGCTGGCTTCATCAGGCCATCGAAGGTGCCCTATGGTGCATCAGTTCTATTCCAACGCAAGCATGATGGGTCGTTGTCGCTGTGCATAGACTATCGAGCTTTGAACAAGCTAACCATCAAGAATAAGTACCCCATCCCACTCATTGCGGACTTGTTCGATCAACTTGGGAGCGCAAGGTGGTTCACCAAGCTGGGAGATGAGCCAAAGACAACATGTGTCACTCGGTATGGTTCGTATGAGTTCTTGGTGATGCCTTTCAGAGTCACAAATGCCCCAGCAACATTCTGCACCCTTATGAACAAGGTACTTTAGTCGTTCCTTGATCTATTTGTTGTGGTTTATTTGGATGACATTGTGATCTACAGTTAGACTTTGGGAGAGCATGTAAACCACTTGAGATAGGTGTTCGAGGTGTTGTGGGTGCACAAGCTATTTGTCAAGAGGGAGAAGTGCTCATTCCCCAATAGGAGATCCCTTTCCTAGGCCACATAGTGGGAGGTGGTAGGATACGTATGGATGAAGGCAAGATACACGCCATCCTGAAGTGGCAACCGCTAGCCAAGGTCACTGAGTTGAGATCGTTCCTTGGGCTGGTTAACTACTATAGGCGCTTCATCAAAGGTCACTCAACAATAGCCACGCCATTGACTGACTTGTTCAAGAAAGGGAGAGCATGGGAGTGGAGCTTAGGGTGCCAGGAAGCCTTTGATAGGTTGAAGCAGGCTGTGACCGAGGAGCCTGTCTTGGCCTTGCCAGACCATGCCAAGCCATATGAGGTACATACGGATGCATCAGACTTTGCCATAGGGGGTGTGTTGATGCAGGAGGGACGTCCAGTCACATTTGAGAGCAGGAAGCTGAATGAGACTGAATGTAAGTACACGGTCCAAGAGAAGGAGATGACTGCAGTGGTACACTGCTTGCACACTTAGAGCCATTACCTGTTGGGGTCGAGGTTCCTGGTGAGGATGGACAATGTGGCGACCAACTATTTCCAGATGCAGAAGAAGCTATCCCTCAAACAGGCGAGATGGCAAGATTTTCTTGTAGAATTTGATTTTTAGATGGAGTACAAGCCAGGACGGGCGAACCTAGTGGCAGACACCCTGAGTAGAAGGCTAACCTTGCTGCCATTAGCCAACCAGAGGGGTCACTGGTGCCGTGCATCGAGGAGGGACTTGCGTATGATCCTACAGCTAAGGCTTTGATGGAGTACGCCCAGCAAGGTAAGACTAGGCGGTTTTGGTTGTAGGATGGGTTGTTGTACACCAGGGGCAGTAGGCTGTTTGTGCCGCAACACGGGAAGCTCTGTAAGGAAGTTTTGCAAGAATGCCATGATTCAAGGTGGGCTGGACACCCCGGAGTGAGCCACACCCTGGCGTTGATCAAGGACTGGTACTACTGGCCGTACATGAGGGACAATGTGGAGGCCTATGTGAAGACTTGTCTTGTGTGCCAATAGGACAAGGTGGAGCTCAAGAAACCAGGGAGTCTCTTAGAGCCATTACCAGTGCCAGAGTAACCATGGGAGAGTGTTTCTCTGGACTTTATAGTCGGTCTACCCAAAGCAGAAGGGTTTGGAAGCATCATGGTAGTGGTGGACAGGTTTTCCAAGTATGGAATCTTTATTCCAGCAACCAAGGAGTGCCTAGCCGAAGAGGCAGCTTGATTGTTCTTGAAGAACATGGTTAAGTACTGGGGAGTGTCGAGGACCATTGTTAGTGATCAGGACGGGCATTTCACGGGCAGGTTCTGGACTGAGTTGTTCAAGCTATTGGGGTCAGACTTGAACTTTTCCACCAGCATGCATCCGCAGACCGATGGGCAGATAGAGCGAGTAAATGGACTATTGGAGATCTACCTCAGGCACTATGTGAGTGCCATATAAAGGGACTGACCAAAGCTACTAGATATTGTGCAGTTTTCCTACAACTTGCAAAGGAGCGAGGCAACGAACCAAAGCCCATTTAAGGTTGTGACAGGGCAACAACCACTAACACCCAGTTCGATTGCTGCAGGTTATACAGGGCCGAATCCAGCAGCATACAAGTTTGCCAAGGCATGGCAGGAGCAAACTGACTTGGCCAGAGTTTGTCTAGACAAGGCGACCAAGAGGTCGAAGAAGTGGGTAGACCAGAATAGGCAGGACGTGTAGTTCCAGGTTGGAGACTTGGTGCTGGTGAAGCTACATCCCATTATGCGCCATAGGGGGCTGCACAAAGGCCTAGTCCAAAGGTATGAGGGACCTTTCTGAGTAGTCAAGAGGGTAGGCAAGGTTGCCTACAAGCTGGATATGCCACCCAAGTCGAGGGTACACCCGGTGTTCCATGTGAGTATGCTCAAGCCGTTCCATGAGGATGAGGGATATCCAGGACAGGCAGAGTCAAAACGTGCACCATTGGGAGCAAGGGCCTCATATGAGAAGGAGGTCCACAACATCATAGCTGACCGCGAGGTGAGATGAAAGAATTATCAGCCAAGACAAGAGTACTTGGTGCGCTGGAAGGGACTTCCAGACAGTGAGGTGAGCTGGGAACTAGCAGATGACTTAGGGCAGTTTGGGGACCAGATCAGGCAGTACCATGCAGAAGATGCAATGAGGGCATTGCACAATCAGGTGGGGGAGAATGTCATGCCCTGGGCGGGCGCGCCAGGCACATCAGGCACACCAGCAGGCGAGCCAAAGGTTAAGGCCCACAGATCAGGCGTGCTGGCAGGTATCTGTGCGTAAAGCCTAGCAAACAAGTTCAGAATGCCCGCCCAACTTGCAGGCCAGCCCGTGAGACCAAGGCCTGGCATACAAGCTGCCCGCACTACATCCAGAAGGGCCCAAGGTGCTAGACACGCAAGGGAAGCTTCTGAAAGCAGGCAGGATCAGCTGGAGCATCCTGGCAGATTTGGTTGACCCTAAAAATTAGGAGTTAGCATCTTGATTGATTGTAATCTGTATAATCCCATGATGTTAGCCTTTATTCTAGGGATATGCCATTAAGTTGTAGCTGGAGCCTCAACTATAAATAGAGGGCTGCTCCACCCTCATTTGTACACCATCAAACACTTCTGTTTCAGTGAATACAAGAGCATTTCTAGAATTCTGTCTTCTTATCCTGTTTCTCTTTAACTTGCGTAATCAGCCCTTCCCATTGTTCTAGTGCCCACACGCTTGTGTTTTAGCTGACTTAGGCATAAAAGAGGACATTCCAAGCCTAAGGCCGTATGGTTTCTGAGTCTAAGGTCGGAGCCCGTGATAGTTGGTATCAGAGCGAGTTCGATTCTGTGTGTCTGTGTTGTGCAGGTTAGATCGTATTGAGGAGATGGCATCCCAAAGCGATGTTGCTAGCCAACAACTAGAGGCCCAGGAGCATGGGCGTGGAAGAGGCAAGAAAGCCAGTTCTAGAGAACATTATGCCTCTCCGGTCGACTCAGTGCCCGAATGCTCGTTTCGTGGGTTGACTTAGGCATACGGAGTTCATTCCCAGTCTAAGACTGGATCGAACCGAGGGTTACAGCAGCAGGATCGACAGCATGCAGGAGAGGACCAGGCCAGTCCCCGATTTACGTATTCTACCTCTCCGGCCGGTTAAGCACCCGCACGCTCATTTCATAGGTTGGCTTAGGCATACAGAGTTCATTGCCAGTCTAAGATCGGATTGGATCGAGGGTTGCAGCAGCAGGACTAGCAGCAGGATCAACAGCACGCAGGGGGGACCGAGTTGATCCACGGCTTGTGCATTCTGCCACTCCAGCCGGCCTCTCCGACCGACTGAGCGCTCGCACGCTCGTTCCGTGGGTTGACTTAGGCATACAGAGTTCATCCCCAGTCTAAGCATACGAAGATCATTCCTAGTCTAAGATCAGACCAGACCGAGAATTGCGGTAGCAGGATCGATAGCACGTAGGGGGGACCAGGCCGATCCTCGGCTTGCGCATTCTGCCTCTCCGACCGGGTGAGCGCCTGCACGCCAGTTTCGTGTGTTGGCTTAGGTATAGGTAGTTCATTCCATGTCTAAGCCCCAACTAGACTGAGGGTTGTGGCAACAGGATCGACAGCACGTAGAGGGGGACCGAGCTGATCCTCGACTTGTGCATTCTACCTTTCCGGCCGATTGAACGCCCGCACGCTCATTTCATGGGTTGGCTTAGGCATACGGAGTTCATTCCATGTCTAAGCATACAGAGTTCATTCCCAGTCTAAGAGTTTAAGCCTCGGTGCACATGCTGGGCTTAAACATGTGCTGGTGCTGCATTTTTTTCGCCCAGGGCTCCATCACCAGAGCATCGTCGGAGAGCCTAGCCGACATCATGGGGGGGCCGGGGGGTGTGCGCACATGATGTGCTATGGGTGCTGGTACTTGGCCCTTATATTGGCCCCCTATTCCTCATCAAACCTCGAGAACTCACACCCCTTTAAAGAGCATTTGAGATTTTATAGGTTTGCTACCAGTAGCCATTAAAGTGTCTGAAATGGGGACACTTTTTTCAAACAGTCACAAAATATTCTCCACTTCAAGTTTTTAGTTGAATTTTTTTGTGCATGCCAAAAAAGATAGAAGGATCACCTCTACCAAATTTGGGGACAAAACTCTTTCTAAAAAAATTTTAAAAAATCCCGAACCGTAAAAAGTTTTAAAAATCGTGAAAAATAGAAAACGGGTTGTCTTGCCATGAAACTTCACATGAAGGCTTAGGGGACCATTGTATGAATTTACAAGCCATAAAAATGGCATTGGCATGGCAGAAATATGAAGATGTGCTTGAACCCACCTACCACCCGTTCGATCTCCAGCTTGCACATCCTGCCACTTTGGTCGGCTGAGTGTCTGCACGCTAATTTCGTGGGTTGACTTAGGCATACGGAGTTCATCCTAGTCTAAGCATACAGAGTTCATTCCCAGTCTAAGATCAAACTGGATCGAGAGTTGCGGCAGTAGGATCGGTAGCATGCAGGGGGGACCGGGTCGATCCCCTACTTACGCATTATGCCTCTCCGGCCGGCTGAGCGCCCGCACGCCGATTTTGTAGGTTCGCTTAGGCATGGAGAGTTCATTCCATGTCTAAGCATATGGAGTTCATTCCCAGTCTAAGAGTTTGAGCCACGATGCACATGCTAGGCTCGACTTACGCATTCTGCCTCTCCGATCGGTTGAGTGATCGTACGCTCGTTTCATGGGTCGACTTCGGCATATGGAGTTCATTCCATGTCTAAGCATACGGAGTTCATTCCCAGTCTAAGATCAGATCAGACCAAGGGTTACGACAGCAGGATCGGCAGCACGTAGGAGGGATCGGGCCGATCCTCAATTTACGTATTCTGTCTCTTCGGTCGACTGAGCGCCCGCACGCTCGTTTCATGGGTTGGCTTAGGCATATGGAGTTTATTCCATGTCTAAGCCCCAGCCAGACCCAAGGTTGTGGTAGCAGGACCGACAGCAGGATCGACAGCACGCAGAGGGGGATCAGGCTGATCCCCGGCTTGTGCATTATGCCTCTCCGGTCAGTTGAGCACCCGCACACTCGTTTCATGGGTTGAGTTAGGCATACGGAGTTCATCCCCAGTCTAAGCATACGGAGTTCATTCCGGGTCTAAGATTAGATCGGATCGAGGGTTGCGTAGCAGGATCGACAGTACCCAGGGAGGATCGGGCCGATCCCCGATTTGTACATTCTGCCTCTCCGATCGGCTGAGCGCCCGCACACTCATTTCATGGGTTGGATTAGGCATACGAAGTTCATTCCACGTCTAAGCCCCAGCCAGACCGAGGGTTGTGGTAGCAGGACTGGCAACGAGATCGACAGCACGCAGAGGAGGGCCGGGCTAATCCCCGACTTACGCATTATGCCTCTCTGACCGACCTCTCTGATCCGCTGAGCGTCCGCACGCTCATTTCGTGGGTTGACTTAGGCATACAGAGTTCATCCTCAGTCCAAGCATACGAAGTTCATTCCCAGTCTAAGATCAAACCGGACCGAGGGTTACGGCTGCAAGATCAGCAGCACACTGGGGGGACCGGGCTGATCCCTAGCTTACGCATTCTGCCTCTTCGACTGGCTGAGCGCCCGCGCACCCGTTTCATGGGTTGGCTTAGGCATAGGGAGTTCATTCCATGTCTAAACCCCAACCAGACTGAGGGTTGTGGCAGCGGGACCGACAGCACGCAGAGGGGGATCACGCCGATCCTCGACTTTTGCATTATGCCTTATCGACCGGCTCAGTGCCCGTATGCTCATTTCGTGGGTTGACTTATGCATACAGAGTTCATTCCCAGTCTAGGATTGGACCGGACCAAGGGTTACGGTAGTAGGATCGACAGTACGCAATGGGGGATCAGGTCGATCCCCGGCTTGCGCATTCTACCTCTCCGGTCGGCTGAGCGCCCGCACGCTCGTTTCATGGGTTGGCTTTGGCATACAGAGTTCATTCCGTGTCTAAGCATACGGAGTTCATTCCCAGTCTAAGATTTTGAGCCACGGTGCACATGCTGGGCTTGGGCATGTGCTGGTGCCACATTTTTTTCACCCGGGGCACCATTGTCAGAGCATCGTCGGAGAGCCTAACCGACGACATTAGAGGTTCCGACGATTAGGGGGGCCAAGGGGTGTGCACACATGATGTGCGATGGGTTCTGATACTTGGCCCTTATATTGGCCCCTTATCCCTCATCAAACCTCGAGAACTCACACCCCTTTAAAGCGCATTTGAGATTTTATAGGTTTGCTGCCAGTAGTAATTAAAGTGTCTGAAATGGGGCACTTTTTTCAAATGGTCACAAAATCTTCTCCACTTCGAGTTTTTAGCTGAATATTTTTGGGCATGCCAACAAAAATACGAGGATCACCTCTACCAAATTTGATGACAAAACTATTTCTAAAAAAATTTTAAAAAATCCCGAACCGCAAAAAGTTTCAAAAATCATGAAAAATAGAAAACGGGTCGTCTTGTCACGAAACTTCACATGAAGGCGTAGGGGACCATTGTATGAATTTATAAGATATAAAAATGGCATTGGCACGGTAGAAATATGGAGAGTTCATTCCAGTCTAAGATCGAACCGGACTGAGTTCATTCCATGTCTAAGCATACAGAGTTCATTCCAGTCTAAGATCGAATCGGACTGAGGGTTGTTGTAGCAGGACCGGTAGCAGGACCGACAGTAGGATCGACAGCATGTAAGAGGCCCAGGCCGAACCACGACTTGTACATTTTGCCTCTCCGATCGACTTTTTCGATCGATTGAGCGCCCGCACGCTCATTTCGTGGGTTGACTTAGGCATACGGAGTTCATCCCCAGTCTAAGCATACGGAGTTCATTCCCAGTCTAAGATTGAATCGGATCGAGGGTTATGGCGTAGGATCAGTAGCACATAGGGGGGATTAGGCCGATCCCCGGCTTGCACATTCTGCCTCTCTGGTCGGCTGAGCGCCCGCACGCCCATTTCGTGGGTTAGGTTAGGCATAGGGAGTTCATTCCATGTCCAAGCCCCAACTGGACTGAGGGTTGTGGCAGCGAGACTGGTAGCACGCAGAGGGGGACCGGGCCGATCACTGGCTTACGCATTATGCCTTTCCGACTGGCTCAGTGCCTGAATGCTCGTTTCATGGTTTGTCTTAGGCATACGAAGCTCATTCCCAGTCTAAGATCGGATCGAGGATTGCGGTAGCAGGATCGACAGCATGTAAGAGGGGATCAAGCTGATCCCCGGCTTGCGCATTCTACCTCTCTGGCCGACTGAGCAGCCGCACGCTCGTTTCGTGGGTTGGCTTAGGCATACGGAGTTCATTCCATGTCTAAGCATACAAAGTTCATTCCTAATCTAAGATCAAATCGGACCGAAGGTTACGGCAGCAGGACCAGCAGAAGGATCGAAAGCATGTAGGTTACGCATTCTACCTCTCCGGCTAGTTCTCTGACCGGTTGAGCGCCCGCACGCTCATTTCGTGGGTTGACTTAGGCATACGGAGTTCATCCCCAATCTAAGCATACGGAGTTCATTCCCAGTCTAAGATCGTACCGAATCGAGGGTTGCGGTAGTAGGATTGGTAGCATGGATCGAGGGTTGTGGTAGCGGGACCGGCAGCATGTAGAGGGGGACCGAGCTGATCCCTGGCTTGCGCATTTTGCCTCTCCAGCCAGCTGAGCGCCCACACGCTCGTTTCGTGGGTTGGCTTAGGCATACGGAGTTCATTCCATGTCTAAGCATATGGAGTTCATTCCATGTCTAAGAGTTTGAGCCACGGTGCACATGCTGGGCTCGGGCATGTGCTGGTGGCATATTTTTTTTGCCCGAGGTACCATTGCCGGAGCATCGTCGGAGAGCCTAACCGACGGCATTGCGGGTTCTGACGATTGGGGGGTCGGGGGGGTGTGCGCACATGATGTGCGATGGGTGCTGGTACTTGGCCCTTATATTGGCCCCTTATCCCTCATCAAACCTCAAGAACTCACACCCCCTTTAAGAGTATTTGAGATTTTATAGGTTTGCTGCCAGTACCCATTAAAGTGTCTGAAATAGGGACACTTTTTTCAAACAGTCACAAAATCGTCTCCACTTTGAGTTTTTAGCTGAATTTTTTTGTGCATGCCAACAAAAATACAAGGATCACCTCTACCAAATTTGGGGACAAAACTATTTCGAAAAAAATTTTAAAAAATCCCAAACCGCAAAAGGTTTCAAAAATCGTGAAAAATAGAAAACAGGTCGTCTTGTCACAAAACTTCACATGAAGGCATAGGGGACCATTGTATGAATTTAAAAGATATAAAAATGGCATTGCCATGGCAGAAATATAGAGATCTGCTTGAACCCACCTACCACCCGTTCGATCCCCGGCTTGCGCATCCTACCTCTCTGGTCGGCTAAGCGTCTGCACGCTCGTTTCTTTGGTTGACTTAGGCATACAGAGTTCATCCCCAATCTAAGCATATGGAGTTCATTCCTAGTGTAAGATCGGACTGGACCGAGGGTTGCGACAGCAGTATCGATAGCACGTAGGGGGACCGAGCTGATCTCGAACTTACGCATTCTGCCTTTCTGGCCGACTGAGCACCCACATGCCCGTTTGGTGGGTTGGCTTAGGCATAGGGAGTTCATTCCATGTCTAAGTCCCAGCTGGACCGAGAGTTGTGGCAGCGGGATCGGCAGCACGCTGAGGGGGATCGGGCTGATCCCCGGCTTGCGCAATATGCCTCTCTGGCCGGCTCAGCACCCGCACGCTCGTTTCGTGGGTTGACTTAGGCATACGAAGTTCATTACCAATTTAAGATTGGACTGGATCGAGGGTTGCGGTAACAAGATCGACAGCATGCAGGGGGGACCGGACCAGTCCCCGGCTTGTGCATTCTGCCTCTCCAGCCAGCAAAGCGCCCGCACACTCGTTTCATGGGTTGGCTTAGGCATACGGAGTTCATTCCATATCTAAGCATACGGAGTTCATTCCATATCTAAGCATACGAAGTTCATTCCCAGTCTAAGATCGGATCAGATCAAGGGTTACAGTAGCAGGACCAGTAGCAAGGTCGACAGCACGTAAGGGGGATCGGGTCGATCCTTGGCTTGCGCATTCTACCTTTTCGACCAGCTGAGCACCCGTACGCTCATTTCGTGGGTTGGCTTAGGCATACGGAGTTCATTCCATGTCTAAGACCTAGCCGGATCGAGGGTTGTAGCAGCAGGACCGGCAGCAGGATCGGCAGCACGTAGAGGGGTATCGGGTTAATCCTTGGCTTTGGCATTTTGCCTCTCCGGCCAGTTGAGCGCCCGTACACTTGTTTCGTGGGTTGACTTAGGCATACGGAGTTCATCCCTAGTCTAAGCATACAAAGTTCATTCTCGGTCTACGATCAAACTAGATCGAGGGTTGCGGCAGTAGGATCGATAGCACGTAGGGTGGGCCAAGCCGATCCCTGGCTCCCGCATTCTGCCTCTCCAATCGATTGAGTGCCCGCACGCCCGTTTCATGGGTTGGCTTAGGCATAGGGAGTTCATTCCATGTCTAAGCCTCAGCCGGACCGAGGGTTGTGGTAGTGGTACCGACAGCACGCAGAGGGGGATCGGGTCGAACCCCGACTTGTGCATTATCCCTCTTCGACTGGCTCAGCATCCAAACGCTTGTTTCATGGGTTGACTTAGGCATACAAAGTTCATTCCTAGTTTAAGATCAGACCGAACCGAGGGTTGCGGCAGCAGCATCGACAGCACGTAGGGGGGATCGGGTCAGTCCTTGGCTTGCACATTCTACCTCTCCGACTGGCTGAGTGCCCGCACGCTCATTTCATGGGTTGGCTTAGGCATACGGAGTTCATTCCATGTCTAAGCATACAGAGTTCATTCCCAGTCTAAGATTCAATTGGATCGAGGGTTGCAACAACAGGACCAGCAGCAAGATCGGTAGCATGCAGGGGGGACCGAGCCGATCCCCAACTTTTGCATTCTGCCTCTCCAGCTGGCCTCTCCGATCGACTGAGCACCCACACGTTCGTTTCGTTGGTTGACTTGGGCATACGGAGTCCATCCCCAGTCTAAGCATACGGAGTTCATTCCCAGTCTAAGATCAAACTGAACCGAGGGTTGCGGTAGCAAGATTGATAGCACGTAGGGGGGATCGGGTCAATCCCCGGCTTACGTATTCTGCCTCTTTGGTCGACTGAGCACCCGTACGCCCGTTTCGTGGGTTGGCTTAGGCATAGGGAGTTCATTACATGTCTAAGCCCCAGCCGAAAAGAGGGGGGATCGAGACGATCCCCGGCTTGTGTATTATGCCTCTCCGATCGACTGAGTACCCTCACGCTCATTTCGTGGGTTGGCTTAGGCATACGGATTTCATTCCATGTCTAAGCATACGGAGTTGATTCCTAGTCTAAGATCAGACCGGACCGAGGGTTGCGATAGTAGGACCAGCAGCAGGATCAGCAGCATGCAGGGGGGACTAGGTCGATCCCCAACTTTTGCATTTTGCCTCTCCGACCGGCCTGTCCAGCTGGAAGAGCACCCATACGCTCGTTTTATGGGTTGACTTAAGAATACGTAGTTCATCCCCCAGTCTAAGTATACAGAGTTCATTCCCAGTCTAAGATCGAATTGGACCGAGGGTTGTGGCAGCAGGATCGATAGCACGCAAAGGAGATCGAGCTGATCCCCAGCTTGATCATTCTGTCTCTCCAATCGGCTGAGCACCCGTATGACCGTTTTGTGGGTTGGCTTAGGCATAGTGAGTTCATTCCATGTCTAAGCCCCAGCCAGACCGAGGGTTGTGGTAGCGGGACCGACAGAAAGTAAAGGGGGACCGGGTCGATCCCCGACTTGTGCATTCTGCCTCTCCAACCGGTTGAGCGCCCGCACACTCGTTTCATGGGTTGGCTTAGACATACGGAGTTCATTATATGTCTAAGCTTACGGAGTTCATTCCTAGTCTAAGATCGGACCAGACCGAGGGTTACGGTAATAGGACCAGCAGTAGGATTGGCAGCACGCAGAGGGGATCGGGTCGATCCCCAGCTTGCGCATTCCGCCTCTCCGACCGCTCGTTTTGTGGGTTGACTTAGGCATACAACATTCATCCCTAGTCTAAACATACGGAGTTCATTCGCAGTCTAAGAGTTTGAGCCGTGGGGCACCATCGCCGGAGCATCGCTAGAGAGCCTAACCGGCGGCATTAAGGGTTCCGACAATTGGGGGGCTGGGGGTGTGCGCACATGATGTGCGATGGGTGTTGGTACTTAGCCCTTATATTGGCCCCCTATCCCTCATCAAACCTCGAGAACTCACACCCCCTTAAAGAGCATTTGAGATTTTATAGGTTTGCTGCCAGTAGCCATTAAAGTGTCTGAAATGGGGACACTTTTTTCAAACTATCACAAAATCTTCTCCACTTCGAGTTTTTAGCTGAATTTTTTTGTGCATGCCAACAAAAATACAAGGATCACCTCTACTAAATTTGGGGACAAAACCCTTTCTAAAAAAATTTTAAAAAATATCGAACCGCAAAAAGTTTTAAAAATCGTGAAAAATAGAAAACGGGCCATAAAAATGGCATTGGCATGGCAGAAATATGAATTTACAGGCCATAAAAATGGCATTGGCATGGCAAAAATATGAAGATGTGCTTGAACCCACCAACCACCCGTTCTATCCCCAGCTTGTGCATCCTGCCTCTCTGGTTGGCTAAGCGTCCGCACGCTCGTTTCATTGGTTGACTTAGGCATACGGAGTTCATCCTCAGTCTAAGCATACGGAGTTCATTCCCAGTCTAAGATTGGACAGACCATAGGTTGCGACAACAGGATCGATAGCGTGCAGGGGGGACGAGGCTGATCCTCGGCTTGCGTATTCTACCTCTCCGACCGACTGAACGCCCGTACGCCCGTTTCATGGTTTGGGTTAGGCATAGGGAGTTCATTCCATGTCTAAGCCCCAGTCGGACAGAGGGTTGTGGCAGCGGACCGGTAGCTTGTAGAGAGGGATCGAGCCAATCCTCGGCTTGCACATTGTGCCTCTCCGGTAGGCTCAGCACCCGCACGCTCATTTTGTGGGATTGACTTAGGCATACAGAGTTCATTCCTAGTCTAAGATCGAACCGGACTAAGGGTTACGGCAGGAGGATCGACAGCACGTAGGGGGGACCAGGTCGGTCCCCAACTTGCACATTCTGCCTCTCCGACCGACTGAGCGCCCGCACGCTCATTTCGTGGGTTGGCTTAGGCATACGGAGTTCATTCCCAGTCTAAGATTGGACTGGACTGAGGGTTGCAACAACAGGACCAGTAGCAGGGTCGACAGCACGCAGGGGGGACCAGGTTGATCCCCAAGTTGCGCATTTTGCCTCTCCGACCGGCTGAGCACCCGCACGCTCATTTCGTTGGTTAGCTTAGGCATACGGAGTTATTCCATGTCTAAGTCCCAACCGAATCGAAGGTTGTGGTAGCAGGACTGGTAGCGGGATCAGCAGCACGTAAATCCCTGGCTTGCGCATTATGCCTCTCCGGTCGGCTGAGCTCCCGCACGCTCGTTTCATGGGTTGACTTAGGCATATGGAGTTCATCCCCAGTCTAAGCATACGGAGTTCATTCCCAGTCTATGATCGGATCGGACCGAGGGTTGCGATAGTAGGATCGACAGCATGCAGGGGGGATCGGGCCGATCCTCGGCTTGCGCATTCTGCCTCTCCGACCGTCTGAGTGCCCGCACGCCCGTTTCATGGGTTGGCTTAGGCATAGGGAGTTCATTCCATTTCAAAACCCCAGTCGAACAGAGGGTTGTGGTAACGGGATCGGCAGCACGCAGAGGTGGATAGGGTCGATCCTCGGCTTGCGCATTATGCCTCTCCGACTGGCTCAGCATCTGAACGCTCGTTTCATGGGTTGACATAGGCATACGGAGTTCATTCCCAGTCTAAGATCGGATCGGACCGAGGGTTGCGGTAGCAAGATCGACAGCACGCAGGGGGGGTTTGGGCCGGTCCTCGGCTTACGCATTCTGCCTCTCCGGACGACTGAGTGCCCGTACGCTTGTTTCGTGGGTTGGCTTAGGCATACAATGTTCATTCCATGTCTAAGCATACGAAGATCATTCCCAGTCTATGATCGAACCGGACCGAGGGTTTCGACAGCAAGACCAGCAGCAGGATCGAAAGCATGTTGGGCGGGATCGGGCGATCCTCGGCTTACGCATTCTGCCTTTCTGGTTGGCCTCTCCGATTGACTGAGCACCCGCACGCTCGTTTCGTGGGTTGACTTAGGCATACGGAGTTATTCCTAGTCTAAGCATAAGATCAAATCAGACCGAGGGTTGCGACAGCAGCATCAGTAGCGTACAGGAAGGATCAAGTCGATCATCGGCTTGCGTTTTCTGCCTTTTCGGCCGACTGAGCGCCTGCACGCCCGTTTCGTGGGTTGGCTTAGGCATAGGGAGTTCATTCCATGTCTAAGCCCCAGCCGGACCGAGGGTTGTGGCAGTGAGACCGGCAGCATGCAGAGGGGGACCAGGCTGATCCTCGACTTGCGCATTCTGGCTCTTTGCCCGGCTGAGCATCGGCACGCTCGTTTCGTGGGTTGGCTTAGGCATACGGAGTTCATTCCATGTCTAAGCATACGGAGTTCATTCCCAGTCTAAGAGTTTGAGCCATGGTGCACATGCTGGGCTCGGGCATGTGCTGGTGCCACATTTTTTTTGCCTGGGGCACCATCGTTGGAGCATCATCGGAGAGCCTAACTGACGGCATTGGTTGTTCCGGTGATTGGGGGGCCGGGGGGTGTGCGCACATGATGTGCGGTGGGTGCTGGTACTTGGCCCTTATATTGGCCCCCTATCCCTCATCAAACCTCGAGAACTCACACCCCCTTAAAGAGCATTTGAGATTTTATAGGTTTGCTGCCAGTAGCCATTAAAGTGTTTGAAATAGGGACACTTTTTTCAAACGGTCACAAAATCTTCTCCACTTTGAGTTTTTAGCTGAAATTTTTTATGCATGCCAACAAAAATACAAGGATCATCTCTACCAAAATGGGGACAAAACTCTTTCTAAAAAAATTTTAAAAAATCCCGAACCATAAAAAGTTTCCAAAATCATGAAAAATAGAAAACGGGTCGTCTTGCCACAAAACTTCACATAAAGGCATAGGGGACCATTGTATGAATTTACAAGCCATAAAAATGGCATTAGCAAGGCAGAAATATGAAGATGTGCTTGAACCCACCTACCACCGGTTCGATCCCCGACTTACGCATCCTGCCTCTCTGGTCGGCTGAGCGTCCGCACACTCGTTTTGTGGGTCAACTTAGGCATACGGAGTTCATCCCTAGTCTAAGCATACAGAGTTCATTCCCAGTCTAAGATCGAATCAGACCGAGGGTTACGGCAGTAGGATCGGTAGCACGCAGGGGGGATCGACCCGATCCTCGACTTGTGCATTTTGCCTCTCCGACCAGCTGAGCGCCAGCACTTCAGTTTCGTGGGTTGGCTTAGGCATAGGGAGTTCATTGCATGTCTAAGCCCCAGCTGGACCGAGGGTTGTGGCAGTGGGACTGGCAGCACACAGATGGTGATCGGGTTAATCCCCGGCTTGCGCATTATGCCTCTTCGGTTGGCTCAGCGCTCGTACGCTCATTTCATGGGTTGACTTAGGCAAACGGAGTTCATTCCATGTCTTGCCACGAAACTTCACATGAAGGCGTAGGGGACCATTGTATGAATTTACAAGCCATAAAAATGGCATTGGCACGACAGAAATATGAAGATGTGCTTGAACCCACCTACCACCCGTTCGATCCCTGGCTTGCACATCCTGTCTCTCTGGTCTGCTGAGTGTTTGCACGCTCGTTTCGTAGTTGACTTAGGCATATGGAGTTCATCCCTAGTCTAAGCATATGGAGTTCTTTCCCAATCTAAGATCGGATCGGACCGAGGGTTGCGACAGTAGCATCAACAAAATGCAGAGAGGATCGGGCTGATCCCTGGCTTACGCATTCTGCCTCTCCGACTGGTTGAGCGCCCACATGCCCGTTTCATGGGTTGGCTTAGGCATAGGGAGTTCATTCCATGTCTAAGCCCTAGCTGGACTGAAGGTTGTGGCAGCGGGACCGGCAACACGTAGATGGCGATCGGGCCGATCCTCGGCTTGTGCGTTATGCCTCTCCGGTTGGCTCAGCGCCCGCACGCTCGTTTCGTGGGTTAACTTAAGCATACGGAGTTCATTCCCAGTTTAAGATCAGACCGGACCGAGGGTTGCGACGGTAAGATCGACAGCACGCAGGGGGGATCGGGCCAGTCCTTGGCTTACGCATTCTGCTTCTCCGACCGGCTGAGCGCCCGCATGCTCATTTCATGGGTTGGCTTAGGCATACGGAATTCATTCCATGTCTAAGCATACGGAGTTCATTCCCAGTCTAAGATTTTGAGCCATGGTGCACATGCTGAGCTTTGGCATGTGCTGGTGCCACATTTTTTTCACCCGGGGTACCATCGCCAAAGCATCGTCGGAGCATCATCGGAGAGCCTCATCGGCGGCAATGGGGGTTCCGGCCATTGAGGGGGCCAGGGGCTATGCGTACATGATGTGCGATGGGTGCTGGTACTTGGCCCTTATATTGGCCCCTTATCCCTCATCAAACCTCGAGAACTCACCCCCTCTTAAAGAGCATTTGAGATTTTATAGGTTTGCTGCCAGTAGCCATTAAAGTGTCTGAAGTGGGGACACTTTTTTCAAACGGTCACAAAATCTTCTCCACTTCGAGTTTTTAGCTGAATTTTTTTGTGCATGCCAAAAAAATAAAAGGATCACCTCTACCAAATTTAGGGACAAAACTCTTTCTAAAAAAATTTTAAAAAATCTTGAACCGCAAAACGTTTCGAAAATCATGAAAAATAGAAAATGGGTTGTCTTGCCATGAAACTTCACATGAAGGCTTAGGGGACCATTGTATGAATTTACAAGCCATAAAAATGGCATTGGCATGGCAGAAATATGAAGAGGTGCTTGAACCTACCTACCACCCGTTCGGTCCCCGGCTTGCGCATCCTGCCTCTTTGGCCGGCTGAGCACCCGCACGCTCGTTTCGTTGGTTGACATAGGCATACGGAGTTCATCCCCAGTCTAAGCATACGAAGTTCATTCCTAGTCTAAGATCAGACCGGACCGAGGGTTACGGCAGCAGGATCGACAGCACGTAGGGGAGACCGGGTCAATCCCCGACTTGTGCATTTTGCCTCTTCGATCGACTGAGCGCCCGCATGCCTGTTTTATAGGTTGGCTGAGGCATACGGAGTTCATTCCATGTCTAAGCCCCAGCCGAATCGAGGGTTGTCGCAGCGGGATCGACAGCACACAGAAGGGGATCGAACCGATCCCCGACTTGTGCATTACACCTCTCCGACCGGCTCAACGCCCGCACGTTCGTTTCGTGGTTTGACTTAGGCATATGGAGTTCATTCCCAGTCTAAGATTGGATCAGACTGAGGGTTGCGGCAACAGGATCTACAGCATGCAGGGGGGACCGGGCCGGTCCCCGACTTAAGCATTTTGCCTCTCCGGTCGGCTGAGCTACAGCACGCTTGTTTCGTGGGTTGGTTTAGGCACATGGAGTTCATTCCATGTTTAAGCATGCGAAGTTCATTCCCAGTCAAAGATCGAACTGGACTGAGGGTTACGACAGTAGGATCAACAGCACGCAGGGGGGATCAGATCGATCTCTGGCTTACGCTTTCTACCTCTCCAACCGGTTGAGCACCCGCACGCTCGTTTCATGGGTTGACTTAGGCATACGGAGTTCATCCCCAGCCTAAGCATACGGAGTTCATTCCCAGTCTAAGATCAGACCAGATCGAGGGTTACGACAGCAGGATCGGCAGCATGCAGGGGGGATCGGGCTGATCCTCGGCTTGTGCATTCTGCCTCTCCGGCCGGCTGAGCGTCCGCACATCCGTTTCGTGGGTTGGCTTAGCCATAGGGAGTTCATTCCATGTCTAAGCCCCAGCCGGACCGAGGGTTGTGGCAGCGGGACCCGACAGCATGCAGAGGAGAACCGAGTCGATCCTCGACTTGTGCATTATGCCTCTCCGATCGGCTCAGTGCCCACACGTTCATTTCGTGGGTTGACTTAGGCATACGGAGTTCATTCCCAGTCTAAGATCAAACCGGACCAAGGGTTGCGGGAGCAGGATCGATAGCACGCAGGGGGGACCAGGCCGGTCCTCAGCTTACGGATTCTACCTCTCCGACCGGTTGAGTGCCCGTACACTCGTTTTGTGGGTTGGCTTAGGCATACGGAGTTCATTCCATGTCTAAGCATATGGAGTTCATTCCCAGTCTAAGATCAGACCAGATCGAGGGTTACGGTAGCAGGACCAACAGCAGGATCGGCAGCACGTAGGGGGGATCGGGTCGATCCTCAACTTGTGCATTCTGCCTCTTCGGTCAGCTGATTGCCCGCACGCTCGTTTCGTGGGTTGACTTAGGTATATGGAGTTCATCCCCAATCTAAGCATATGAAGTTCATTCTCAGTCTAAGATCAGACTGGACTGGGGGTTGCGGCAGCAGGATCAACAGTACGCAGGGGGGATCGGGCCGATCCCCGGCTAGCTCATTCTACCTCTCCAGTCGACTGAGCGCCCGCACGTCCGTTTCGTGGGTTGGCTTAGGCATAGGGAGTTCATTCCATATCTAAGCCCCAGCTGGACTGAGGGTTGTGGCAGCGGGACCGACAGTACATAGAAAGGGATCGGGTCGATCCTCGGCTTGTGCATTATGCCTCTTTGATCAGTTTAACACCCACACGCTCGTTTCGTGGGTTGACTTATGCATACGGAGTTCATTCCCAGTCTAAGATTGAACCGGACCAAGGGTTGTGGTAGCAAGATCGACAGCACGTAGGGGGGGAGCGGGCCGATCCCCGGCTTGTGCATTCTGCCTCTCCAATCGACTGAGCACCTGTACGCTCATTTCGTGGGTTAGCTTAGGCGTACGGTGTTCATTCCATGTCTAAGCATACGAAGTTCATTCCCAGTCTAAGATTTTGAGCCACGGTGCACATGCTGGGCTCGAGCATGTGCTGGTGCCGTATTTTTTTCGCCCGGGGCACCATCATCGGAGCATCACCGGAGAGCCTAACCGGCAGCATTAGGGGTTCTGATGATTAGGGGGGCCGGGGGGATGTGCGCACATGATGTGTGATGGCTGCTAGTACTTGGCCCTTATATTGGCCTCCTATCCCTCATCAAACCTCGAGAACTCACACCTCCTTAAAGAGAATTTGAGATTTTATAGGTTTGTTACCAGTAACCATTAAAGTGTCTGAAGTGGGGACATTGTTTTCAAACGGTTAGAAAATCTTCTCTACTTTGAGTTTTTACCTGAACTTTTTTGTGCATACCAACAAAAATACAAGGATCACCTCTAACAAATTTGGCGACAGAACTCTTTCTAAAAAATTTTTAAACAATCCCCAAACCGTAAAAAGTTTCAAAAATCGTGAAAAATAGAAAACGGGTTGTCTTGCCATGAAACTTCACATGAAGGCTTAGGGGACCACTATATGAATTTACAAGCCATAAAAATGGCATTGGCACATCAGAAATATGATGATGAGCTTGAACCCACCTACCACCCATTCGATCCCCGACTTGCGCATCCTGCCTCTCTGGTCGACTGAGCACCGGCACACTCGTTTCGTGGGTTGACTTAGGCATACGGAGTTCATCCCCAGTCTAAGCATACAGAGTTCATTCCCAGTCTAACATCAGACCGGACTGAGGGTTAAGGCAGCAGGATTGGCAGCACGCAGGGGGGACCGGATCGATCCTCGGCTTGTGCATTCTACATCTTTGATCGGCTGAACGCCCGCACGCCCGTTTCGTGGGTTGGCTTAGCCATAAGGAGTTCATTCCTTATCTACACCCCAGCCAGATCGAGGGTTGTGGCAGTGGGACCGACAACACGCGGAGGGGGATCGGACCGATCCTCGACTTAAGCATTATGCCTCTTCGGTCGGCTCAGCACCCACACGCTCGTTTCATGGGTTGACTTAGGTATACGGAGTTCATTCCTAGTCTAAGATCAGCCATAGACAGCACGCAGGGGGGACCGAGTTGGTCATCGGCTTACGCATTCTGCCTCTCCGACTAACTGAGTGGTCGCATGCTCGTTTCATGGGTTGGCTTAGGCATACAAAGTTCATTCCATGTCTAAGCATACGAAGTTCATTCCCAGTCTAAGATCAGACTGGACCGAGGGTTGCGATAGTAGGACCAGCAGCATGATCGACAGCACGCAGGGGGGGATCAAGCCGATCCCCGACTTGAGCATTCTGCCTCTTCGACCGGCTGAGCGCCCACACACTCATTTCGTGGGTTGGCTTAGGCATACAGAGTTCATTCCATGTCTAAGCCCTAGTCGGACTGAGGTTTGTGGCAGCAAGACCGGCATTGGGATCAACAGCATGTAGAGGGGGACCGAATTGATCCCTGGCTTACGCATTATGCCTCTCCGGCTGGCTGAGCGCCCGCACGCTCGTTTCATGGGTTGAATTAGGCATACGGAGTTCATCCCCAGTCTAAGCATACAGAGTTCATTCCCAGTCTAAGATCAGATCAGACCGAGGGTTGCGACAGCAGGATCGACAGCATGCAGGGGGGACCAGGCTAATCCCCGGCTTACGCATTCTGCCTCTTCGGCCTGTTAAGCCCCCGCACGCCCATTTCGTGGGTTGGCTTAGGCATAGGGAGTTCATTCCATGTCTAAGCCCCAACTAGATTGAGGGTTGTGGCAATGGGACCGGTAGCATGCTGAGGGGGATCGGGCCGATCCTCGGCTTGCGCATTATGCCTCTTCGGCAGGCTCATTGCCCGCACGCTCGTTCCGTGGGTTGACTTATGCATATGGAGTTCATTCCCAATCTAAGATCAGACCAAACTGAGGGTTGCAATAGCAGGATCGACAGCACGCAGGGGGGGACTGGGCCGATCTCCTGCTTGTGCATTCTGCCTCTCCGGCCAGCTGAGCGCCCGCACGCTCGTTTCGTGGGTTGGCTTAGGCATACGGAGTTCATTCCCTGTCTAAGCATATAGAGTTCATTCCCAGTCTAAGATTTTGAGCCACGGTGCACATGCTGGGCTCGGGCATGTGCTGGTGCCACATTTTTTTCTCTCGGGGCACCCTCGTCGGAGCATCGTCAGAGAGCCTAACCGGTAACATTACGGGTTTCGACAATTGGGGGGGCCAGGGGGGTGTGCGCACATGATGTGTGATGGGTGCTGGTACTTGGCCCTTATATTGGCCCCATATCCCTCATCAAACCTCGAGAACTCACACTCCCTTAAAGAGCATTTGATATTTTATAGGTTTGCTGCTAGTAGCCATTAAAGTGTCTGAAATGGGGACACTTTTTTCAAAGTGTCACAAAATCTTCTCCACTTCGAGTTTTTAGCTGAATTTTTTTGTGCATGCCAGCAAAAATACAAGGATCACCTCTAAATTTGGGGACAAAACTCTTTTTAAAAAAATTAAAAAAAATCTCGAACCGTAAAAAGTTTCAAAAATCATGAAAAATAGAAAACGGGTCGTCTTGCCACGAAACTTCACATGAAGGCTTAGGGGACCATTGTATGAATTTACAAGCCATAAAAATGGCATTGGCATGGCAAAAATATGAAGATGTGCTTAACCCACCTACCACCCATTCGATCCTCTGCTTGCGCATTTTGCCTCTTCGGCTGGCTAAGCGCCTGCACGCTCGTTTAGTGGGTTGACTTAGGCATACAGAGTTTATCCCCAGTCTAAGCATACAGAGTTCATTCCTAATCTAAGATTGGATCGGACCAAGGGTTGCGACAGTAGGATCGACAGCACACAGGGGGATGGGTCGATCCCTGGCTTGCGCATTCTGTCTCTCCGGTCGGCTGAGCGCCCGTACACCTGTTTCATGGGTTAGCTTAGGCATAGGGAGGTCATTCCATGTCTAAGCCCCAGTTGGACCGAGGATTGTGGCAGCAGGACTGACAGCACGTAGAGGGGGATCGGGTTGGTCCCCGGTGTCATGAACTAAGCTTTCTCTCAGCAAGCAATAGATCGTGCGGCACTTGAATGGGCGCTCCCAACCAAGTCAGCCTTCGATAGATCGATATATGAACAAATAACCATAAGCCATGGCTAGTCCCAAGCATTCACAGTAAGACACAATATATCGAGATCGATCTCAAGCACACACACAAAAAGGCATATTCGCATCGAGAAAAAGAAAAACACATCGAGGCAACAATCGGGACATTCAATCAGGGTGAGCTTTATTATAGTTGGGAATCATACATCAGGACCTCCCACCATCACCAGGGCCAGGGGGTAGCCCTTGGTGGGTGGCCTAAGCTCATATAGCAACCGGTGAGACAGCCCAACACTACGCTGCCGACTCACCCCTTAAAGAGCCTTAGAGATTTTAGAGCTATGCTACCAGTTACCATTACAATGTTTGAAATGGGGACACTTTTCCTAGCACAAGGGATCTACCCGACCATGGCCCTATACATGGGTGGCTTATGGCAACCTAAGTCCTAGTCATGGCCCTATACAAGGTTGGCTCATGACATCCTCCCCCACCTATTCTATTGACGTCCTCATCGACTTGCTGGCTTGAAATTCTTTGATCTTCCTTTGAAATCTCTGGAGGTCATGTTCTCTCTCCCAGTTGGTTTTTTCTAGTCCTAATCCCTTCCACTTCACTAAGTACTCTCGAACTAGTCTTCGAGATATCTTGGTTTCCCTATCAGCTAAGATCTCTTCGACTCGACGCTCTGAAGGTGGCTTCATGGTGATGGTGGCTCTGGTTGGCTCCCTTTGGCTAGCATCTGTAGGATCTACATGAAAAGGTTTCAGGTTGCTCACATGAAATACTGGGTGCATCTTCATCCACTTTGGTGGGTCGATTTTGTAAGAAGCATTCCTTACCTTGGGAAGGACCCTTACTAGACCTTCATATTTGTGCACCAGTCTATGATCTCTCTTTTTCAAGAACCTGGTTTGTTTAAAAACTAGTCGGACAAGAACCAAATCACCAACTTGAAATTGTTGAGCCCTACAACCCTTGTCTGCCCATTTCTTCATCCGTTTTGATGCTTTCTCTAGGTAGGCTTGTGCAATCTCTGTGTTTTGTTTTCACTCCTTACTGAGATTGAAGGCTCTCAGATTCTTTCCTCCATATTGTTCCAAGGAAGTGTGGGGTAGCCTTGGTAATTGTCTGGTGATCACCTCAAATGGGCTCTTATTGGTGAAAAAGCTTTTATTGGAATTAAAACAGAGTTGAGCCATGTCTAATAATGAAGGCCAGTCTTTCTGATTGGCTTGAACAAAGTGCCTCAAGTATTCCTCTAATAATCCATTGAACCGTTCCATTTGACCATCGGTTTGAGGGTGATAGCTCGAGGAGATGTTGAGTTGGGACCCTAATATCTTGAAAAGTTCTCTCCAGAAAGACCCCGTGAATCTCGGATCTCGATCGCTGACAATGTTTTGAGGGAGGCCCCAGTATTTGACCACATGTTTGAACAATAGTCGAGCTGTGTCTTTCACTGTGCAATACTTGTGAGCGGGAATGAATGTGGTGTACTTAGAGAACCGGTCAATCACCACCAAAATATCTCCAAGGTGACCAACCTTGGGTAAGCTTGAAATTAAATCGAGGGAGAGGCTTTCCCATGGTTTGGTGGGTACTTGTAGTGGTTCAAGCATGCCTGCAGGTTTCCTCCTTTTAACCTTGTCTTGTTGGCAAATGAGGCAAGTCTTCGTATAGTCCATCACATCTTGTCGCATGTGAGGCCAATAGTATCCCTGTTTTAATAATGCCAAAGTGCATAGCCAACCCGGGTGTCCCGCCCATGGTGTGTCATGACATTCCCTCATCAGCATCTATCTCAGACCTTCTACTCTTGGCACAAACACTCGAGGCCCCTTGGTTCATAAGATCCCATTTTCTTGCCAGAAGTACTTGGACTTCCCTTCTTTCACTAGCTTCAGGATGGCACAAGCTTGCGGGTCCTTCCCTAAGTGATCTCCAATCAACTTGTGAGTGTCTATAGTGGCTCTGCTAGCCACCATTGGGGCAATTCTTCTAAGGGCTGCTAAATCTGCTCGCCTGCTCAATGCATCAGCCACTTGATTGGGTCTTTCCAATGGTGTGCTCAAAATAAAAGTCAAACTCTACTAAAAATTCCTGCCACCTAGCTTATTTTGCCGTAAGCCTTGGTTGGGTGAGAAAATGGCTAACGGCCACATTGTCTGTCTTCACAACAAAGTGTGAACCCAACAAGTAATGTCGCCAAGCCCTCAAGCAGTGAACCACTGCCAGAAGTTCTTTTTCTTGGGCCGTATATTTCCTTTAAGCTTCGCTTTAGCTTCCTACTTTCAAACACTACCGATTGATGTTGTTGCAAAAGCACTTCTCCAATAGCGAAATTAGATGCATCCGTCTGAACTTCAAAAGGCTTTTCAGTATCAGGGAGAGCTAAGATGGGATCCTTCATAATAGCATCTTTCAATCCCTCGAAGGCCTTTTGGCACTCACTCATCGAACACCATTTATGCTCCTTCTTCAATAGCTCCGTGAGGGCCGTGGTCTTGCGAGAGTACCCTTCCACAAACCTTCTATAATAGTTAGCTAGTCTTAAAAATGAGCGGAGCTCACTAATGTTCTTCGGTGTTGTCCACTCCTTGATGGCCCTAACCTTTTCCATGTCCATTCGAATGTGGCCACATTCGACAATGTGATCGAGAAAATGGATTTGGGTCTGAGCAAATGCACACTTCTCCCTTTTTAAGTATAACTGGTGGTCCTGTAATTTTTGAAGTACCTGGCGTAGGTGTTCTTGATGTTCTTCCAAGGTGGAGCTATATACCACTATATCATCTAAATAAATGACTACAAATTTATCTAGGTAGTCATGGAATACCTGATTCATCAATGTACAAAATGTGGCAGGAGCATTGGTCAGTCCAAAGGGCATAACAAGAAATTCAAATGCACCATACCATGTCACATAAGTGGTTTTTGGCTCATCTCCCTCAACAGTTCTGACCTGATGGTAGCCAGATCTCAGGTCCAATTTGGAGAAGTACTTAGCCCAGCTCAATTGATCAAACAAGTCTGCTATAAGGGGGATGGGATATTTGTTTCTTACGGTGACTTTGTTCAGGGCCCTGTAGTCAACACATAATCGCAAACTTCCATCATGCTTCTTTTGAAATAGCACTGGCGCTCCGAAAGGAGCATTTGATGGTCTGATGAACCCGACTTGCAGCAGCTCATCTAACTATTTTCTTAGTTCGACCAACTCTGGCAGGGCCATGTAGTAAAGAGCTCTAGCAGGGGGTTTCACTCCTGAGAGGAGCTCAATTTCATGGTCCACTGCTCGTCGAGGGGGTAAAACCTTAGGCAACATCTCTGGCATCACCTCTTCGAATTCTTCCAACACTTTTCCCACACCATCAGGTATTGGTTCTACTTTCGACCCTTCTTTGTAGATCGGCACAGCCACAAAGGAGGGTTCCCCTCTCTTTACTCCTTTCTTGAGCTGCAAAGTTGAAATCATTTTCTTCCCACTCTTTGGTAAGATGTTGGTTGGCACCACACATGGGTTTTCCCCTAAGAACAACAAGTAGCTAGCGGTGAGGATAGGGATGACCTGAGCCAACATCATGAAGTCCAATATGAGAACAACATTAAAGTCATCCATGGTACCTTCCCTTCCCATGGCCCCAATCGGGTTGTCATACTCTTGGAGCTTCCATTGATCGTAAAGGCTGGCGAGTTGACCGCCTTCATTTGTCCACAGTCTTTACTAATCTGAAGACCACACCTTTTTGCTTCTTCTGGTGTGATGAAAGTGTCGGTTGCACCCGTATCCACCATAGCCTTAATGGCTTTCTCATTGATCATTAAGTTCACATACATCAAGCCTCTACTTTGCTATTTCTTTATAGTGTTCAATTGGGTGCGGAGGGCATTGAGGAACCTTATTGAACCCGTCCTGGCTGGCTCCTCTTCAACTTTTTCAGCGCTCTCTGGCACTTTTACAGACTCTTGAGATGAGGTCTTTAAGGCATTAAGGGCTCCCCTGTACGGGCATTCAGCCACCCGATGTGGCCCCTTGCAAAGAAAGCAAGCTAACAGTTGCCTAGGCTTGAAAATCCCTGCGTTGCTTGTCTTGGGTTGGGTACTATCTTGACCAAAAGACCTCCTGTCTGATCCCCCACTGAAGGGCCGATCCAACCTAGTTATCTTTCCCCTACTCCCAAAGTTGAAGCTACTGCCAGCTGATGAAGGATTTTTCCGTTTTGAAGAGCCATCATTGTAATCATGGAGACGTTCAGCTGCAGCCATGGCCGTGGCCACATCTTGCACTTTCTGCCTTTGTAGTTCTGTCCTCGCCCAAGGCTTGAGGCCCTCAAGGAAATAGAACATCTTGTCTTTTTCAGACATGTCTCGAATATCCAACATCAGGGTAAAAAAACTCCTTGCAAACTCTCGCACCGTTCCTGTTTGCACTAATTCTTGAAGTCTCCTTCGAGCCATATACTCCACATTCTCAGGGAAAAATTGGTTTTTCAATTCTCGCTTCAGATCCCTCCAAGTCTTAATTGGGCACTCATTATCGACAAACTTGGAATGCCACCACAGCTTGGCATTCCCTATGAGGTACATCGATGCCATTGCTACCTTGTCTTCCTCTGAATCCATGTGTACAGCTCAGAAGTACTACTCTATGTCAAACAAGAAATTTTCAAGTTTCTTAGCATCCCTTGGCCCCTTATAGCATCGAGGCTCCGGCACCTTGGGCCTTTTTCCCCTTTCCATTGAGCTCGAACCCGATCTGGCCACAGCCATTTGTAGGATGCTCACCTGTGCTCTGAGCTCCTCAAACTCCTTTTGGAGAATGTTCAAGGCATCTCTAGCCTCTTCACTCATGTTGTGGAGAGTATTGGACAACTCCCGTTAGGTTGTCTCGATCTCCCTCACTCGGTCTTTAGTCACCATATGAGTTTTCATTGTGGCCACCGCGGCCTTAAGTTCCTCAATTCTCTGTTGATGATTGCATCCACCACTTATGGCCATCTCATCCATTTTTCTAGCACTTCTCAATCATGCTCTGCTACCACGTGTCACAGACTAAGCTTTCTCTCAACAAGCAATAGACCGTGCGGCACTTGAATGGGCACTCCTAACCAAGTTAGCCTTCAATAGATCGATATCTGAACAAAAAACCATAAGCCATGGTTAGTCCCAAGCATTCACAATAAGACACAATATATCGAGATTGATCTCAAGCACACACACAAGAAGGCATATTCACATCGAGAAAAAGAAAAACACATCGAGGCAACAATCGGGACATTCAATCGAGGTGAGTTTTATTATAGTCGAGAATCATACATCGGGACCTCCCACATCATCAGGGCCAGGGGGTAGCCCTTGGTGGGTGGCCTAGGCTCGCATAGCAACTGGTGAGATAGCCCAACACTGCGCTGTCGGCTCACCCCCCTAAAGAGCCTTAGAATTTTAGAGCTATGCTACCAGTAACCATTACAATGTTTGAAATGGGGACACTTTTCCTAGCACAAGGGATCTACCCGGCCATGGCCCTATACATAGGTGGCTTATGGCAACCTAAGTCCTAGTCATGGCCCTATACAAAGTTGGCTCATGACACCCGGCTTGCGCATTATGCCTCTCCGACTGACTCAGCGCCTATACGCTCATTTCGTGGGTTGACTTAGGCATACGGAGTTCATTCCCAGTCTAAGATCAGATCGGACTAAGGGTTACGGTAGCAGGATCGACAGCACGTAGGGGGGACCAGACCGATCCTCGACTTGCACATTCTACCTCTCCGACCGACTGAGCGATCGCATGCTCGTTTCGTGGGGTTGGCTTAGGCATACAGAGTTCATTCCATGTCTAAGCATACGAAGTTCATTCCCGGTCTAAGATTGGATCGGATCGAGGGTTGCGGTAGCAGGACCAGCAGTAGGATCGACAGCACACAGAGGGGACCGGGCCGATCCCCGGCTTGCATATTCTACCTCTTTGGTCGGGCTGAGTGCCCGCACGCTCATTTCATGGGTTGGCTTAGGCATACGGGGTTCATTCCATGTCTAAGCCCCAGCCAGACCAAGGGTTGTTGCAGCAGGACCGGCAGAGGGATTGACAGCACGCAGAGGGGGACCGGGCTGATCCTCGACTTACGCACTATGCCTCTTCGGCCAGCCTCTCCGGCCGGTTGAGCGCCCGTTCGCTCGTTTCATGGGTTGACTTTGGCATACGAAGTTCATCCCCAATCTAAGCATACGAAGTTCATTCCCAGTCTAAGATCGGGCCAGACCGAGGGTTGCGGCAGTAGGATCGATAGCACGCAGTGGGGACCGAGCCGATCCCTGGCTTGCGCATTCTGCCTCTCCGGTCGGCTAAGTGCCCGCACGCCCGTTTCGTGGGTTGGCTTAGGCATAGGGAGTTCATTCCATCTTTAAGCCCCAGTTGGACTGAGGGTTGTGGTAGCGGGACCGGTAGCACGTAAAGGGGGATCAGGCCAATCCTCGGCTTCCACATTATGCCTCTTTGGTCAGCCTAACACCCGCATGCTCATTTCATGGGTTGACTTAGGCATACGGAGTTCATTCCCAGTCTAAGATCGGATCAGACCGAGGGTTACAGTAGCAGGATCGACAGCACGTAGGGGGAGACCAGGCCGATCCCTTACTTGTGCATTCTGCCTCTCCGGCCGGTTAAGTGCCCGCACGGTTGTTTCGTTGGTTGGCTTAGGCATACAAAGTTCATTCCATGTCTAAGCATACAGTGTTCATTCCCAGTCTAAGATTTTGAGCCACGGTGCACATGCTGGGCTCTGACATGTGCTGGTGCCACATTTCTTTCACCCGAGGAACCATCATCGGAGTATCGTCGAAGCACTGCCGAAGCATCGCCGAAGCATCGCCGGAGAGCCTAACCGACGGCATTGGGGGTTCCGACGATTGGGGGGCCGGGGGGGTGTGCGCACATGATGTGCGATGGGTGCTGGTACTTGGCCCTTATATTGGCCCCCTATCCCTTATCAAACCTCTAGAACTCACACCCCCTTAAAGAGCATTTGAGATTTTATAGGTTTGCTGCCAGTAGCCATTAAAGTGTCTGAAAAGGGGACACTTTTTTCAAACGGTCACAAAATCTTCTCCACTTCGAGTTTTTAGCTGAATTTTTTTGTGCATGCCAAAAAAAATACAAGGATCACCTCTACCAAATTTGGGGACAAAACTATTTCTAAAAAAATTTTAAAAATCTCGAACCGTAAAAAGTTTCAAAAATCGTGAAAAATAGAAAACGGGTCGTCTTGCCACGAAACTTCACATGAAGGCTTAGGGGACCATTGTATGAATTTAAAAGCCATAAATGGCATTGGCATGTCAGAAATATGAAGATGTGCTTGAACTAACCTACCACCCATTCGATCCCCGGCTTGCGCATCTTGCCTCTCTGGTCGGCTGAGCGCCCGCACGCTCGTTTCGTGGGTTGACTTAGGCATACGGAGTTCATCTCCAGTCTAAGCATACGGAGTTCATTCCTAGTCTAAGATCTGATCAGATCAAGGGTTGGGGTAGCAGGATCCGGTAGCCACGTAGGGGGGGACCGGACCCAATCCCCGCGCTTACAACATTCTGCCTCTCCTGCCGGGTCTGAGCGCCCGACGCCCATTTCGTGGTTGGTTTAGGGCATAGGGAGGTCATTTCCATGTCTAAGCCCAGTTGGACCCGAGGGTTGTGGCAGCGAGACCGATAGCTCAACATGAGGGGGATGAGCCGATCCTCGGCTTGGCGCCCATTATGCCTTTCTGGCCGGCTTAGTGCCCGCACGCTAATTTTATGGTAGCAGGACCGGCAGCGAGATCGACAGCACTTAGAGGGGGATCGGGCTGATCCCTGGGTTGTGCATTATGTCTCTCCGATCGGCCTTTCCGATCTTCTGAGTGCCCCGCACGCTCGTTTAATGGGTTGACTTAGGCATACGGAGGTCATCCTCAGTCTAAGCATACGAAGTTCATTCCTAGTCTAAGATCGGATCGGATCGAGGGTTGTGGCAGCAGGATCGACAGCATGCAGGGGGGACCGGATCGATCCCTGGCTTGCGCATTCTGCCTCTTTGGCCGGTTGAGCTCCTGTACGCCTGTTTCATGGGTTGGCTTAGGCATAGGGAGTTTATTCCATGTCCAAGCCCCAGCCTAACTAAAGGTTGTGGCAGCGGGATCGACAGCACGCAGAGAGGGACTAGGTCAATCCCAGGCTTGTGCATTATGCCTCTCTGGCCGGCTCAATGCCCGCACGCTCGTTTTGTGGGTTAGCTTAGGCATACGGAGTTCATTCCATGTCTAAGTGTATGGAGTTCATTCCCAGTCTAAGATCGAACTGAATCGAGGGTTGCGGTAGTAGGACCAGCAGCAGGATCGATAGCATGTAGGGGGGACCGGGCCGATCCTCGACTTGCACATTCTGCCTCTCCGACCGGCTGAGTGCTAGCACGCTCATTTTGTGGGCTGGCTCAGGCATACAGAGTTCATTCGATGTCTAAGCCCCGTCGGACCGAGGGTTATGGTAGCAACATCGGTAGTGGGATCGACAACACACAGAGGGGGACCGAACTGATCCCCAGCTTGGGCATTATGCCTCTCCGGCCCGTTCAACGCCCAAACGCTCATTTCGTGGGTTGACTTAGGCATACGGACCGAGGGTTGCGATAACAGGATCGATAGCACGTAAGGGGGGATCGAGTTGATCCCCGGCTTACGTTTCTGCCTCTCCAGTCGGTTGAACGCTCACACGCTCATTTCGTGGGTTGGCTTAGGCATACAGAGTTCATTCCATGTCTAAGCATATGGAGTTCATTCCCAGTCAAAGATCAGACCAAACCGAGGGTTGCAGTAGCAGGACCAGTAGTAGGATCGACAGCATACAGGGGGGACCAGACCAATCCCTGGCTTGCGCATTCTGCCACTCCGGTCGGCTGAGCAACCGTACGCCCCTTTCGTGGGTTGGCTTAGGCATAGGGAGTTCATTCCATGTCTAAGCCCCATCGGAACTAAGGGTTGTCGTAGCGGGACCGGTAGCACGCAGAGGGGGATTGAGTCGATCCCCGGCTTGTGCATTATGCCTCTCCGGTCAGCTCAGCACCCGAACGCTCATTTCGTGGTTTGACTTAGGTATACGGAGTTCATTCCCAGCCTAAGATCAGATCGAACTGAGGGTTGCAGTAGCAGGATCGACAGCACGTAGGGGAGGACCGAACCGATCCCCAACTTGCGCATTCTGCCTCTTCGGTCGGCTGAGCACCCGCACACTCGTTTCACGGGTTGGCTTACACATACGAAGTTCATTCCATGTCTAAGCATACAGAGTTCATTCCCAGACTAAGATCGGACCGGATCGAGGTCGACGGCAGCAGGACCAGCAGCAGGATTGGCAGCACGCTGAGCGTCCGCATGCTCGTATCGTGGGTTGACTTAGGCAAACGGAGTTCATACCTAGTCTAAGCATACGAAGTTCATTCCCAGTCTAAGATCAAACCGGACGGAGGGTTGCGACAGCACGTAGGGGGGATCGGGTCGATCCTCAGCTTGCGCATTCTGCCTCTCCGACTGGCTGAGTGCCTGTACGCCCGTTTCGTGGGTTAGCTTATGCATAGGGAGTTCATTCCATGTCTAAGCCCCAGCCGGACCGAGGGTTGTGGCAGCGGGACCGACAGCACGCAGTGGGGGACCAGGCTGATCCCCGGCTTGCGCATTCTGCCTCTCCGGCCGGCTGAGCGCCCGCACGCTCATTTCATGGGTTAGCTTAGGCATACGAAGTTCATTCCAACTCTAAGCATACGGAGTTCATTCCCAGTCTAAGAGTTTGAGCCACAGTGCACATGTTGGGCTCGAACATGTGTTCGTGCCCCATTTTTTTCACCCGAGACACCATCGTTGGAGCATCGCTGGAGAGCCTAACTGGCAGTATTAGGTGTTCCGACGATTGGGGGGTCGGGGGGTGTGCGCACATGATGTGCGATGGGTGCTGGTACTTGGCCATTATATTGCCCCCTATCCCTCATCAAACCTTGAGAACTCACACCCCCTTAAAGAGCATTTGAGATTTTATAGGTTTGCTGCCAGTAGCGATTAAAGTGTCTGAAATGGGGACACTTTTTTCAAACGGTCACAAAATCATCTCCACTTCGAGTTTTTAGCTAAATTTGTTTTTACATGCCAAAAAAAATACAAGGATCACCTCTACCAAATTTGGGGACAAAACGCTCTCTAAAAAAATTTTAAAAAACCTTGAACCATAAAAAGTTTCAAAAATCATGAAAAATAGAAAACGGGTCGTCTTGCCACGAAACTTCACATGAAGGCTTAGGGGACCATTGTATGAATTTACAAGCCATAAAAATGGCATTGGCATGGCAGAAATGCGAAGATGTGCTTGAACCCACCTACCACCCGTTCGATCCCCAGCTTGCGCATCCTGCCTCTTTCGTCGGCTGAGCGTCCGCACGCTCATTTCGTGGGTTGACTTAGGCATACAGAGTTCATCCCCAGTCTAAGCATACAAAGTTCATTCCCAATCTA
>NW_019168015.1:613092-645277 GCF_002303985.1 Durio zibethinus | reverse complement strand
AACTCTGCCCAGGTTCCAATCTTGGCGCTCCCACGCCTGACATCATCACACCTGCGCCTCCACCACAATAAGGCTACATCAGTGAGATACATAGCAGCGGTGCTTACCTTTATCGCCTCGTCTTGCATGCCCATGGCCTGGAAGTACTGCTCCATACCCCAAAGGTAGTTGTCTACTTCCTTGGCCGCCCTAGTCCCCTTAAACTCCTTAGGCTTGGGGACATCCAATCTGGATTGGACACTCCAGCAAACATGCCATTCCCAATGGCAGTCTTGCAAGTAACGAGCTCACTGGTAAGCTCTTCCATCCGCTGGCGCATGGCCTCCATGCCATCGCGCAAGGTCGCACTTCAGCCTCCAAGGTCTGTTCTTTTGGTGAACACGTCCAAGCCTTTGTTGAGAGCAGCTTCTAGCTCACTTTGGATCTCCTCCCCCATGGAGTCTAGCGATGCAATGTGAGTCTCTACTTCCTCAAGCTTCTCCCCATGTCGCCTATGGTCACCTCCACCTTGGCTAGGCCTACGTCCATTTGGTAGACAGTTATTTCTAGAATCTGGGCTTTCCTGCTCTTCCCCGGCCATGCTCCTGGGCCTCTGGGTTGTTGCTAGCAATCGTCATTTTTGGGATGGCCTTCTCCTCAATCACGATCTAACCTACACAACACAAACACGCAGAATCGAACTTGCTTGATACCAACTGTCACGAGCTTCGACCTTAGACTCAGAATCCATGCAGCCTTAGGCTTGGAATCTCCTCCTTTGTGCCTAAGTCAGCCTAAAACACAAGCGTGCGGGCACTACAATAGTGGAAAGGGCTGATTACGCAAGTTAAAGAAAAACAGGATAAGAAGACAAAATTCTGGAAATGCTCTTGTATTCACTGAAACAGAAGTGTTTGATGGTGTACAAATGATGGTGGAGTAGCCCTCTATTTGTAGTTGAGGCTCCAGCTACACTTAATGGCATATCCCTAGAATAAAGGCTAAAATCATGGATTACAATCAATCAGGATGCTAACTCCCTGAATTTTCAGCGGTCAACCAAATCTGGCCAGGAATGCTCCCTGCCTGTTTCCAGGAAGCCTTCCCTTTGTCGTGTCCAGCACCTTGGGGCCCTTTTGGATTGTGGTGGCGGGCAGCCTTGTAATGCTAGGCCTTGGTCTCACGGGCTGGCCTGCAAGTCGGGCGGGCGTTTTCAGCTCGTTTGCTAGGCTTTGCGCACAGATACCCGTCAGCAGGCCTGGTCTACGGGCCTCAACCTCTGGCTCACCTGCTGGTCTACCTGATGTGCCTGGCATGCCCAGCCCAGGGTGTGAAACAGGAGGGGACCCCGCTGATCCCTGGCTTGCACATCCTACCCCTCTGGCCGGCTGAGCGCCCGCACGCTGGTTTCATGGGTTTGACTTGGCATACACAGTTCATTACCAGTCTAAGCATATGAAAGTTCAATTCCCAGTGTTAAGAAACGGACCAGACCGAGGGTTGCGGTGGCACATGCTGGGCTCCCGACCTTGTGCCTGGTCGCCGTATTTTTTTTTCGCCCGAGGCGCCATCGTTGGAGCATCACCGAGAACCTGACGGGCATTGGGGTTCGGCGATTGGGGGGGGGGGGTGTGCGCACATGATGTGCGATGGGTGCTGGTACTTGGCCCTTATATTGGCCCCCTATCCCTCATCAAACCTCGAGAACTCACACCCTTAAAGAGCATTTGAGATTTTACAGGTTTGCTGCCAGTAGCCATTAAAGTGTCTGAAATGGGGACACTTTTTTCAAATGGTCACAAAATCCTGTACACTTCGAGTTTTTAGCTGAATTTTTTTGTGCATGCCAACAAAAATACAAGGATCACGTCTACCAAGTTTGGCCAAAACTCCTTCTAAAAAATTTTAAAAAAAATCGAACCGTAAAAAGTTTCAAAAATCGTGAAAAATAGAAAACGAGTCGTCTTGCCATGAAACTTCACATGAAGGCTTAAGGGACCATTGTATGAATTTACAAGCCATAAAAATGGCATTGGCAAGGTAGAAATACGAAGATGTGCCTAAACCCACCTACCACCCTACCGATCCACGGCTTGCGCATCCCGCCTCTCTGGCCAGCATAGTGCCTGCCCGTCTGCTCGGTTCGTCGGTTGGCTTAGGCATACAGAGTTCATTCCCAGTCTAAGATCGGATCAGACCGAGGGTTACAGTAGTATGATTGGCAGCACGTAGGGGGGACCCGGCCAATCGTCGGACCATCGTCGGAGAACCTGACCAGTGGGATTGGGGTTCCGGCGATTGGGGGGCAGGGGGGTGTGCGCACATGATGTGCAATGGGTGCCTAAACTTGGCCCTTCTATTCACCCCCTATTCCGAATCAAACCTCAAGAACTCACACCCCTTTAGAGAGCATTTGAGATTTTACAGGTTTGCTGCCAGTAGCCATTAAAGTGTCTGAAATGGGGACACTTTTTTCAAATGGTCACAAAATCGTGTACACTTCAAGTTTTTAGCTGAATTTTTTTGTGCATGCCAAGAAAAATACAAGCATTACATCTACCAAGATTGGGGCCCAAACTCCTTTTGAAAAAATTTTAAAAAAATCTCAAACCCTAAAAAGTTTCGAAAATCGTGAAAAATAGAAAACGAGTAGTCTTGCCATGAAACTTCACATGAAGGCTTAAGGGACCATTGTATGAATTTACAAGCCATAAAAATGGCATTGGCATGGCACAAATATGAAGATGTGCCTAAACCCACCTACCACCCTATCAATCCATGGCTTGCGCATCCCGCCTCTCTGGCGGGTGTAGTGCCCGCCCGCCCGCTCATTTTGTCGGTTGGCTTAGGCATACGGAGTTCATTCCCAGTCTAAGAATAGACCGGACTGAGGGTTACGGTAGTAGGATCGACAGTACGTAAGGGGGGTCCCAATCGATCCACAGCTTACGCGTCCTACCCCTCTGGTCGGCTGAGCGCCCGTACACTTGTTTCGTGGTTTGACTTAGGCATACGGAGTTCATTCCCAGTCCAAGCATGACGAGTCATTCCAGTGTAAGATCAACCGGATGAGTCGGTGCACATTTGGCTCGCAGTCTGTGCCTCATTTTTTTCGCTCCGGCACCATCATCGAGAACTGATTGGTGGCATAGGCCGGGATTGCGAGACAGGGGTGCGCAACATTTGTGATGTGGTTGCTACTTGGCCTATATTGGCCTATCCTCATCAAACCTCGAGACTCCACCCTTAAAGAGCAAATTGAGATTTACTGGTTGCTGCCCCGCAGAATTAAATGCGAAATGAGGACCTTTTCAAAATGTCAAAATCCTGTAACTTCGAGTTGCTGAATATTTTTGTCTGCCAAAAAAAATACAAGATCACGTCTACCCATGGGGCCAAAACCTTCTGCAATTTTTAAACAAATCCCCAAATCCGAAAAGGTTCAAAAATCGTGAAAAATTAGAAAATGAGTCGTCTTGCATGGAAACTTCACATGAAGGTTAAGGGACCATTGTATCAATTTACAAGCCATAAAATGGCATTGGCATGGCAGAAATATGAAGATGTGCCTAAACGCACCAACCACCCTATCGATCCATGGCATGCGCATCTCGCCTCTCTGGTCGGCATAGAGCCCGCCTGCCCGCCCGTTTCGTCGGTTGGCTTAGGCATACGAAGTTCATTCCAGTTAAAGATCAGACCAGATTGAGGGTTACGGTAGTAGGATCGACAACATGTAGGGGGGACCCGATCGATCCTCGGCTTGTACATCTTGCCCCTCTGGCCGACTGAGCGCCCGCACGCTCGTTTCAGGGGTTGACTTAGGCATACGGAGTTCATTCCCAGTCTAAGCATACGGAGTTCATTCCCAATGTAAGATCAGACCGGTCCGAGGGTTGTGGGTGCACATTCTGGGCTCGGGCATGTGCTGGTGCCGCATTTTTTTTTGCCCAGGGCACCATCGCCGGAGAACCTGACCGGTGGCATTGTGGTTCCGACGGTTGGGGGGCGGGGGGTGTGCGCATATGATGTGCGATGGGTTCTGGTACTTGGCCCTTATATTGGCCCCCTATCCCTCATCAAAACTTGAACACTCACACCCCCTTAAAGAGCATTTGAGATTTTACAGGTTTGCTGCCAGTAGCCATTAAAGTGTCTAAAATGGGAACACCTTTTTCAAATGGTCGCAAAATCCTGTACACTTTGAGTTTTTTGCTGAATATTTTTGTGCATGCCAAAAAAAATACAAGGATCATGTCTACATAGTTTGGGGCCAAAACTCTTTCTGAAAAAATTTTTAAAAAATCTCGAACCGTAAAAGGTTTCAAAAATCATGAAAAATAGAAAATGAGTCGTCTTGCCATGAAACTTCACATGAAGGCTTAAGGGACCATTGTATGAATTTACAAGCCATAAAAATGGCATTGGCATGGCAAAAATATGAAGATGTGCCTAAACCCGCCTACCACCCTATTGATCCACGGCTTGCGCATCCAGCCTCTCCGGCCGGCGTAGTGCCCGCCCGCCTGCTCATTTCGTCGGTTGGCTTTGGCATATGGAGTTCATTCCCAGTCTAAGATTGGACCGGAATGAGGGTTGTGGCAGCAAGATCAGTAACACATAGGGGGGACCCGACCGATCCCTGGCTTGCGCATCCTGCCCCTCTGGCTGGCTGAGCGCCCGCACGCTCATTTCGTGGGTTGACTTAGGCATACAGAGTTCATTCCCAGTGTAAGATCAGACCAGACCGAGGGTTGTGGGTACACATGCTAGGCTCGGACATGTGCTGGTGCCTCATTTTTTTTTGCCCGGAGCACCATCATCGGAGCATCGTCGGAGAACCTGACCGACGACATTGGGTTTCCGACCATTGGGGGGACGGAGGGGGTGTATGCACAAGATGTGCGAAGGGTGCCTGTACGTGTTCCTTATATTGGCCCCCTATCCCTCATCAAACCTCTAGAACTCACACCCCCTTAAAGAGCATTTGAGATTTTACAGGTTTGCTGCCAGTAGCCATTAAAGTGTCTGAAATGAGGACACTTTTTGTAAATGGTCGCAAAATCCTGCACACTTCAATTTTTTAGTTGAATTTTTTGTGCATGCCAAAAAAAATACCAAGGATCATGTCTAGCAAGTGTGGGGCCAAAACCCCTCCTGAAAAAATTTTAAAAAAATCTTGAACCGTAAAAAGTTTCAAAAATCATGAAAAATAGAAAACGAGTTGTCTTGCCATGAAAATTCACATGAAGGCTTAAGGGACCATTGTATGAATTTACAAGCCATAAAAATGGCATTGACATGGCAAAAATATGAAGATGTGCCTAAACCCACCAACCACGCTATCGATCCATGGCTTGCGCATCCCGTCTCTCTAGTCGGCGTAGTGCCCGCCCGCCCGCTCGTTTCGTCGGTTGGCTTAGGCATATGGAGCTCGTTCCCAGTCTAAGATCAGACTAGACTGAGGGTTGCGGTAGTAGGATCGATAGCACACAAGGGGGGACCGACCAATCCTCGGCTTTTGCATCCTGCCCCTCTGGCCTGCTGAGCGCCTGTACGCTCGTTTCGTGGGTTGACTTAGGCATACAGAGTTCATTCCCAGTCTAATCATACGGAGTTCATTCCCAGTGTAAGATCGAACCGGACCGAGGGTTACGGGTGCACATGCTGGGCTTAGGCATGTGCTGGTGCCACATTTTTTTTCGCCCGAGGCACCATCGTCTGAGCATCGTTGGAGAACCTAACCGACAGCATTCAGGTTCCGACGATTGTGGGGGCGGAGGGGGTGTGTGCACATGATGTGTGATGGGTGCTGGTACTTGGACCTTATATCGGCACCCTATCCCTCATCAAACGTTGAGAACTCACACCCTCTTAAAGAGCATTTGAGATTTTACAGGTTTGCTGTCGATAGCCATTAAAGTGTCTGAAATGGGGACACTTTTTTCAAATGGTCACAAAATCCTGTACACTTGAAGTTTTTATCTGAATTTTTTTGTGCATGCCAATAAAAATACAAGGATCACGTCTACCAAGTGTGGGGCTAAAATGCCAACTGAAAAAATTTAAAAAAAATCTCGAACAGCAAAAAGTTTCAAAAATCGTGAAAAATAGAAAACGAGTCGTCTTTCCATGAAACTTCACATGAAGGCCTCAGGGACCATTGCATGAATTTACAAGCCATAAAAACGGCATTGGCACGAAAAAAATATGAAGATGTGCCAAAACCCACCTACCACCCTATCGATCCACGGCTTGCGCATCCCGCCTCTCTGGCCGGCGTAGTGCCCGCTCGCCCGCTCGTTTCATCGGTTGGCTTAGGTATACAGAGTTCACTCCCAGTCTAAGATTAGATCAGATGGAAGGTTACGGCAGCAGGATCGGTAGCACGTAAGGGGGACCCAATCGATCCCCGGCTTGTGCATCTTGCCCCTTTGGCCGGTTGAGCACCCACACTCTCGTTTCGTGGGTTGACTTAGGCATACGGAGTTCATTCCCAGTCTAAGCATACGGAGTTCATTCCCAGTGTAAGATCAAATCGGATTGAGGGTTGTGGGTGCACATGCTGGGCTCAGGCATGTGCTGGTACCGCATTTTATTTTCGCTCGGGGCACCATCGCCAGAGCATCGTCGAGAACCTGACCGACGGCATTGGGGTTCCGGTGATTGGGGGGCGGGGGGTGTGCGCACATGATGTGCAATGGGTGCTGGTACTTGGCCCTTATATTGGCCCCTATCCCTCATCAAACCTCGAGAACTCACACCCCCTTAAAGAGCATTTGAGATTTTACAGGTTTGCTGCCAGTAGCCATTAAAGTGTCTGAAATGGGGACACTTTTTCAAATGGTCACAAAATCTGTACACTTCGAGTTTTTAGCTGAATTTTTTTTGCATGCAACAAAAATAGAAGGATCACGTCTACCAAGTTTGGGGCCAAAACTCCTTCTGAAAAAATTTTAAAAAATCCCGAACCGTAAAAAGTTTGAAAATCGTGAAAAATAGAAAACGAGTCGTCTTGCCATGAAACTTCACATGAAGGCTTAAGGGACCATTGTATGAATTTACAAGCCATAAAAATGGCATTGGCATTGCAAAAATATGAAGATGTGCCTAAACCCACCTACCACCCTATCGATCCACGGCTTACGCATCCCGCCTCTCTGGCCGGCGTAGTACCCACCCGCCCGCTCGTTTCGTCGGTTGGCTTAGGCATACGGAGTTCATTCCCAGTCTAAGATCAGACCAGACCAAGGGTTGTGGCAGCAATATCAGCAGTACACAGGGGGGACCCAGCCGATCCTCAGCTTGCACATCCTGCCCCTCTGGTCGGCTGAGCGCCTGCACGCTCATTTCGTGGGTTGACTTAGGAATACGGAGTTCATTCCCAGTCTAAGCATATGGAGTTCATTCCCAGTGTAAGATCAGATCAAACCAAGGGTTGCAAGTGCACGTGCTGGGCTCAGGCATGTGCTGGTGCCGCATTTTGTTTTCACCCGGGGCACCATCATCGGAGCATCGTCGAAGAACCTGACTGGCGACATTCGGATTTCCGACGATTGGGGGGCAGGGGGTGTGCGCACATGATGTGTGATGGGTGCTGGTACTTGGCCCTTATATTGGCCCCCTATCCCTCATCAAACCTCGAGAACTCACACCCCTTAAAGAGCATTTGAGATTTTACAGGTTTGCTGCCAGTAGCCATTAAAGTGTCTGAAATGGGGACATTTTTTCAAATGGTCACAAAATCCTGTACACTTTGAGTTTTTAGCTGAATTTTTTTGTGCATGCCAAAAAAAATACAAGGATCACGTCTACTGAGTGTGGGACCAAAACTCCTTCTGAAAAAATTTTAAAAAAATCCCGAACTATAAAAATTTTTCAAAATCGTGAAAAATAAAAAATGAGTCGTCTTGCCATGAAACTTCACATGAAGGCTTAAGGGACCATTGTATGAATTTACAAGCCATAAAAATGGCATTGGCATGGCAGAAATATGAAGATGTGCCTAAACCCACCTACCACCCTATCGATCTACAGCTTGTGCATCCCTCCTCTCTGTCCGGCGTAGTGCCTGCCCGCAAACTCGTTTCGTCGGTTGGCTTAGGCATACAGAGCTCATTCCCAGTCTAAGATCGGACCGGACCAAGGGTTGCAGCAGTAATATCGGCAGCACGTAGGGGGAGACCTAGTCGATCCCCGACTTGCGCATCCTGCCCCTCTAGCCGGCTGAGCGCCGGCACGCTAATTTCATGGGTTGACTTAGGCATACGGAGTTCATTCCCAGTCTAAGCATACAGAGTTCATTCTCAGTGTAATATCAGACCGGACCGAGGGTTGCAGGTGCACATGCTGCACTTTGGCATGTGCTGGTGCCACATTTTTTTTTCTCCCAGGGAACCATCGCCGGAGCATCGCTGCGAAAACCTGACCGGCGGCATTGGGGTTCCGATGATTGGGGGGGTGGGGGGTGTGCACACATGATGTGCATTGGGTGCTGGTACTTGGCCCTTATATTGGCCCCGTATCCCTCATCAAACCTCGAGAATTCACACCCCCTTAAAGAGCATTTGAGATTTTACAGGTTTGCTGTCAGTAGCCATTAAAGTGTTTGAAATGGGGACACTTTTTTCAAATGGTCACAAAATCCTGTATACTTCGAGTTTTTAGCTGAATTTTTTTATGCATGCGAAAAAAAATAGAAGGATCACGTCTACCAAGTTTGGGGCCAAAAATCCTTCTGAAAAAATTTTAAAAAAATCTCGAACCGTAAAAAGTTTTGAAAATCGTGAAAAATAGAAAACGAGTCGGCTTGCCATGAAACTTCACATGAAGGCTTAAGGGACCATTGTATTAATTTACAAGCCATAAAAATGGCATTGGCAAGGTAGAAATATCAAGATGTGCCTAAACCCACCTACCACCCTATCGATCCACGACTTGCGCATCCCGCCTCTCTGGCTGGCGTAGTGCCCGCCTGTCTGCTCGTTTCGTCGGTTGGCTTAGGCATACGGAGTTCATTCCCAGTCTAAGATCAGACCGGACCAAGGGTTGTGGCAGTAAGATTAGCAGCTTGTAAGGGGGATCCAGTCAATCCACGACTTGCGCATCCTGCCCCTCTGGCTGGCTGGGTGCCTGCACGCTCGTTTCATGGGTTAACTTAGGCATACGGAGTTCATTCTCAATCTAAATATACCAAGTTCATTCCCAGTGTAAGATTAGACCGGACCAAGGGTTTCGGGTGCACATGCTGGGCATGGGCACGTGCTGGTGTGGCATTTTTTTTGCCCGGGGTACCATCGTCGGAGAACCTGACCGGCGGCATTAGGGTTCCGACGATTGAGGGGTGGAGGGGGGTGTGCGCACAAGATGTGTGAAGGGTGCCTGTACATGGCCCTTATATTGGTCCCCTATCCCTTATCAAACCTCGAAAACTCACACCCCCTTAAAGAGCGTTTGAGATTTTACAGGTTTGCTGCCAGTAGCCATTAAAGTGACTGAAATGGGGACACTTTTTTCAAATGGTCACAAAATCCTGTACACTTCGAGTTTTTAGCTGAATTTTTTTGTGCATGTGAACAAAAATACAAGAATCACGTCTACCAAGTTTGGGTCCAAAACTCCTTCTGAAAAAATTTTAAACAAATCCCGAACTGTAAAAAGTTTTGAAAATCGTGAAAAATAGAAAACGAGTCGGCTTGCCATGAAACTTCACATGAAGGCTTAAGGGACCATTGTATGAATTTACAAGCCATAAAATGGCATTGGCAGGGTAGAAATATAAAGATGTACCTAAACCCACCTACCACCCTATTGATCCACGACTTGCGCATCCCGCCTCTCTGGCTGGCGTAGTGCCCGCCCGTCTGCTCGTTTCGTCGGTTGGCTTAGGCATACGGAGTTCATTCCCAGTCTAAGATCAGACCGGACCAAGGGTTGTGGCAGTAAGATTAGCAGCTTGTAAGGGGGATCCAGTCAATCCACGACTTGCGCATCCTGCCCCTCTGGCTGGCTGGGTGCCTGCACGCTCGTTTCATGGGTTAACTTAGGCATACGGAGTTCATTCTCAATCTAAATATACCAAGTTCATTCCCAGTGTAAGATTAGACCGGACCAAGGGTTTCGGGTGCACATGCTGGGCATGGGCACGTGCTGGTGTGGCATTTTTTTTGCCCGGGGTACCATCGTCGGAGAACCTGACCGGCGGCATTAGGGTTCCGACGATTGAGGGGTGGAGGGGGGTGTGCGCACAAGATGTGTGAAGGGTGCCTGTACATGGCCCTTATATTGGTCCCCTATCCCTTATCAAACCTCGAGAACTCACACCCCCTTAAAGAGCGTTTGAGATTTTACAGGTTTGCTGCCAGTAGCCATTAAAGTGACTGAAATGGCGACACTTTTTTCAAATGGTCACAAAATCCTGTACACTTCGAGTTTTTAGCTGAATTTTTTTGTGCATATGAACAAAAATACAAGGATCACGTCTACCAAGTTTGGGTCCAAAACTCCTTCTGAAAAAATTTTAAAAAAATCCCGAACTGTAAAAAGTTTTGAAAATCATGAAAAATAGAAAACGAGTCGGCTTGCCATGAAACTTCACATGAAGGCTTAAGGGACCATTGTATTAATTTACAAGCCATAAAAATGGCATTGGCAAGGTAGAAATATCAAGATGTGCCTAAACCCACCTACCACCCTATCGATCCACGACTTGCGCATCCCGCCTCTCTGGCCGGCGTAGTGCCCGCCCGTCTACTCGTTTCGTCGGTTGGCTTAGGCATACGGAGTTCATTCCCTGTCTAAGTTTAGATCAGACCGAGGGCTACAGCAGCAAGATCAGTAGCACGTAGGGGGGGACCCAGCCGATCCACGGCTTGCGCATCCTGCCCCTCTGGTCGACTGAGCACCCACACGCTCGTTTCGTGGGTTGACTTAGGCATACGTAGTTCATTCCCAGTCTAAGCATACCAAGTTCATTCCCAGTGTAAGATCAGACCAGACCGAGGGTTACGGGTGCACATGCTGGGCTGGGGCATGTGCTGGTGTCGCATTTTTTTTGCCCAGGGCACCATCGCCAGAGAACCTGACCGGCGGCATTAGGGTTCCAGCGACTGGGGGGTGTGCGCACATGATGTGCAATGGGTACTGGTACTTTGGCCCTTATATTGGCCCCCTATCCCTCATCAAACCTCAAGAACTCACACCCCCTTAAAGAGCATTTGAGATTTTACAGGTTTGCTGCCAGTAGCCATTAAAGTGTCCGAAATGGGGACACCTTTTTCAAATGGTCACAAAATCCTGTACACTTTGAATTTTTACCTGAATCTTTTTGTGCATGCCAACAAAAATACAAGGATCACATCTTCCAAGTGTGGGGCCAAAAATCCTTCTAAAAAAATTTTAAAAAAATCCCGAACCATAAAAAGTTTCAAAAATCATGAAAAATATAAAACGAGTCATCTTTCCATGAAACTTCACATGAAGGCTTAAGGGACCATTGTATAAATTTACAAGCCATAAAAATGGTATTGGCATGGTAGAAATATGAAGATGTGCCTAAACCCACCTACCACCCTATCGATCCACGGCTTGCTCATCCCGTCTTTCTGGCCGACGTAGTGCCCGCACGCCTGCTCGTTTCTTCGGTTGACTTAGGCATACGGAGTTCATTCCCAGTCTAAGATTGGACTGCACCAAGGGTTGCGGCAGCAGGATTGGTAGCACGCAGGGGGGACGTAACTGATCCCTGGCTTGTGCATCCTGCCCCTCTGGTCAGTTGAGCGCCCGTACGCTCGTTTTGTGGGTTGACTTCGGCATACGGAGTTCATTCCCAGTCTAAGCATATAGAGTTCATTCCCAGTGTAAGATCGGACCCGATCGAGGGTTTTGGGTGCACATGCTAGGCTTGGGCATGTGCTGGTGCCGCATTTTTTTCACCCAGGGCACCATCGCCAGAGCGTCACCGAAGAACCTGACCGGTGGCATTGGGGTTTCGACGAATGGGGGGGCGAGGGGGGTGTGCGCACATGATGTGCGATGGGTGCTGGTACTTGGCCCTTATATTGGCCCCCTATCCCTCATCAAACCTCGAGAACTCACACCCCCTTAAAGAGTTTTGAGATTTTACAGGTTTGCTGCCAGTAGCCATTAAAGTGTCTGTAATGGGGACACCTTTTTCAAATGGTCACAAAATCCTGTACACTTCAAGTTTTTAGCTGAAGTTTTTTGTGCATACCAAAAAAAAATACAAGGATCAAGTCTACCAAGTTTGGGGCCAAAACCGTAAAAAGTTTTAAAAATCATGAAAATTTGAAAATGAGTCATCTTGCCATGAAACTTCAGATGAAGGCTTAAGGGACCATTGTATGAATTTACAAGCCATAAAAATGGCATTGGCATGGCAGAAATATGAAGATGTGCCTAAACCTACCAACCACCCTATCGATCCACGGCTTACGCATCCTGCCTCTCTGGTCGGCGTAGTGCCCGCCTGCCCGCTTGTTTCGTTGGTTAGCTTAGGCATATGGAGTTCATTCCTAGTCAAAGATCAGACTGGATTGAGGGTTGTAGCAGTAGGATCGGTAACATGCAGGGGGGGACCCGGTCGATCCTCGGCTTGCACATCTTGCCCCTTTGGTTAGCTGAGCGCCCGCACGCTCGTTTCGTGGGTTGACTTAGGCATACGGAGTTCATTCACAGTCCAAGCATATGAAGTTCATTCCCAGTGTAAGATCAGACCGTTTCGAGGGTTGCATGTGCACATGCTGGGCTCGAGCATGTGCTGGTGCCGCATTTTTTTTTGGCCCGGGGCACCATCGCCGGAGAACCTGACCGGTGGCATTGTGGTTTCGGTGGTTGGGGGCGGGGGGGTGTGCGCACATGATGTGCGATGGGTTCTGGTACTTGGCCCTTATCTTGGCCCCCTATCCCTCATCAAACCTCGAGAACTCACACCCCCTTAAAGAGCATTTAAGATTTTACAGGTTTGCTAGCAGTAGCCATTAAAGTGTTTGAAATGGGGACACTTTTTTCAAATGATCACAAAATCCTGTACACTAGGAGTTTTTAGGTAAATTTTTTTTGTGCATGCCAATAAAAATACAAGGATCACGTCTACCGTGTTTGGGGCCAAAAATCGTTCTGAAAAAAGTTTTAAAAAATCCCGAACCGTAAAAAGTTTCAAAAATCGTGCAAAATAGAAAACGAGTCATCTTGCCATGGAACTTCACATGAAGGCTTAAAGGACCATTGTATGAATTTACAAGCCATAAAAATGGCATTGGCATGGCAAAAATATGAAGATGTACCCAAACCCACCTACCACCCTATCGATTCACGGCTTGCGCATCCCGGCTCTCTAGCCGGCGTAGTGCCTACCTATCTGCTCATTTCGTCAGTTGGCTTAGGCATACGGAGTTCATTCCCAGTCTAAGATTGGATCGGGTTGAGGGTTACGACAGGAGGATCAGGTAGCATGCAGGGGTGGACCCGGCCAATCCTCGACTTGTGCATCTTGCCTCTCTGGCAGGCTGAGCACCCGCACGCTCATTTCGTGGTTTAACTTAGGCATACGGAGTTCATTCCCAGTCTAAGCATACGGAGTTCATTCCCACTGTAAGATCGGACCGGACCAAGGGTTGCAGATGGACATGCTAGGCTCGGGCATGTGCTGGTGCTACATTTTTTTTTCGCTCGGGGCACCATCGCTGGAGAACCTGACCGGTGGTATTGGGGTTTCGGCGATTGGGGGGCGGGGGGGTGTGCGCAAATGATGTGCGATGGGTGCTGGTACTTGGCCCTTATATTGGCCCCCTATCCCTCATCAAACCTCGAGAACTCACACCCACTTAAAGAGCATTTGAGATTTTACAGGTTTGCTGCCAGTAGCCATTGAAGTGTCTGAAATGGGGACACTTTTTTCAAATGGTTACAAAATCATGTACACTTCGAGTTTTTAGCTGAATTTTTTTGTGCATGCCAAAAAAATACAAGGATCACGTCTTCCATGTTTGGGGCCAAAACTGCTTTCAAAAAAATTTTAAAAAAATCTCGAACCGTAAAAAGTTTCAAAAATCGTGAAAAATAGAAAATGAGTCGTCTTGCCATGAAACTTCACATGAAGGCTTAAGGGACCATTGTATGAATTTACAAGCCATAAAAATGGCATTGGCATGGCAGAACTATGAAGATGTTCCTAAACCCACCTACCACCCTATCGATCCACGGCTTGCATATCCCGTCTCTCTGGCCGGCGTAGTGCCCCCGCTCGTTTCGTCAGTTGGCTTAGGCATACGGAGGTCATTCCCAAACTAAGATCAGACTGGACTGAAGGTTATGACAGTAGGATTGGCAGCACGCAGGGGGGTCCCGATCGATCCCTGGCTTGCGCATCCTACCCCTCTGGCCGGTTGAGCCCACGTACGCTCATTTCATGGGTTGACTTAGGCATACAGGGTTCATTCCCAGTCTAAGCATACGGAGTTCATTCCCAGTGTAAGATCGAACCAAACCAAGGGTGGTAGGTGCACACGCTGGGATTGGGCATGTGCTGGTGCCATATTTTTTTTCGCTCGGGGCAGCATCGCCAGAGCATCTTCAGAGAATCTGACCGACGGCATTGGGGTTCCGACGATTGGGGGGTGTGCGCACATGATGTGCGATGGGTGTTGGTACTTGGCCCCTTATACTGGCCCCCTATCCCTCATCAAACCTCAAGAACTCACACCCCCTTAAAGAGCATTTGAGATTTTACAGGTTTGCTGCCAGTAGCCATTAAAGTGTTTGAAATGGGGACACTTTTTTCAAATGGTCACAAAATCCTGTACACTTTGAGTTTTTAGCTGAATTTTTTTATGCATGCCAAAAAAAATACAAGGATCACATCTACCAAGTTTGGGGCCAAAACTCCTTCTGAAAAAATTTTCAAAAATTGTGAAAAATAGAAAACAAGTCGTCTTACCATTAAACTTCACATGAAGGCTTAAGGGACCATTGTATTAATTTACAAGCCATAAAAATGGCATTGGCATGACAGAAATATGAAGATGTGCCTAAACCCACCTACCACTCTATCGATCCACGGCTTGCGCATCCCGCCTCTCTGGCAGACGTAGTGCCCGCCCGCCCGCTCGTTTCGTCAGTTGGCTTAGGCATACGAAGTTCATTCCTAGTCTAAGATCAGACCGGACTGAGGGTTGCGATAGCAGGATGATAGCACGCAGGGGGGACCCAGTCAATCCCCAGTGTCATGAGCCAACTTTGTATAGGGCCATGACCAAGACTTTGGTTGATATGAGCCACCCATGTATAGGGCCATAGCTGGGTAGATCTGTTGTGCTAGGAAAAGTGTCCCCATTTCAAACATTGTAATGGTTACTGGTAGCATAGCTCTAAAATCTCTAAGGCTCTTTAGAGGGGGTGAGCCGACAGCGTAGTGTTGGGCTGTCTCATCGGTTGCTATACGAGCTTAGGCCACCCACCAAGGGCTACCCCCTGGCCCTGGTGATGGTGGGAGGTCCCGATGTATGATTCTCATTTATAATAAAACTCACCCCGAAATGTCCCGATTGTTGCCTCGATGTATTTTTCTTTTTCTTGATGCGAATATGCCTTCTTGTGTGTGTGCTTGAGATTGATCTCGATATATTGTGTCTTATTGTGAATGCTTGAGACTAACCAGGGCTTATGGTTATTTGTTCAGATATCGATCTATTGAAGGCTGACTTGGTTGGGAGTGCCCATTCAAGTGTCGTACGATCTATTACTTGTTGAGAGAAAGCATAGTCTGTGACACGTGGTATCAAAGCATGGTTGAGAAGTGCTAGAAAAATGGATGAGACGGCCACAAATGGCGGACCGAATCATCAATAGAGAATTTAGTAACTTGAGGCCGCGGTGGCCAAAATGAAAATTCATATGGTGACTAAAGATCGAGTGAAGGAGATCGAGACAACCTAGCAGGAGTTGTCTGATACTCTCCACAACGTGAGCAAAGAGGCTAGAGACACCTTGAACATTCTTCAAAAGGAGTTTGAGGAGTTCAGAGCACATGTGAGCATTCTTTAAATGGTTGTGGCTAGATTGGGTTTGAGCTCGATGGAAAGGGGAAAAAGGCCCAAGGTGCCGGAGCCTCGATGCTATGAGGGGATAAGGGATGCTAAGGAACTTGAAAATTTCTTGTTTGACATGGAGCAGTACTTCCAAGTTGTACACACAAATTCAAAAGAAGACAAGGTGACAATGGCATCGATGTAGCTCACAGGGGATGCCAAGCTGTGGTGGTGCTCCAAGTTTGTTGATGACGAGTGCCCAATTAAGACTTGGATCAATCTGAAGCGAGAATTGAAAAACCAATTTTTCCCTGAGAATGTGGAGTATATGGCTCGAAGGAGACTTCGAGAGTTGGTGCAAATAGGAACGGTGCGAGAGTTTGTAAGGAGCTTTTCTATCCTGATGTTGGATATTCGGGACATGTTCGAAAAGGATAAGATGTTCTATTTTCTTGAGGGCCTCGGGCCTTGGGCGAGGATAGAACTACAAAGGCAGAAAGTGCAAGACGTGGCCACAGCCATGGCTGTAGCTGAACGTCTTCACGATTACAATGATGGCTCTTCAAAACGAAAAAATCCTCCATCAGCTGGCAGTAGCTTTAACTTTGGGAGTGGAGGAAAGATGACTAGGTTGGACTGGCCCTTCAGTGGGGGATCAGACAGGAGGTCCTTTGGTCGAGATAGCACCCAACCCAAGACAAGCAACGCAGGGATTTTCAAGTGTAGGCAACCGTTAGCTTGCTTTCTTTGTAAGGGGTCGCATCGGGTGGCTAAATGCCCGCACAGGGGAGCCCTTAATGCCTTAAGGACCTCGTCTCAAGAGTCTGTAAAAGTGCCAAAGAGCATTGAAGAAGCTGAAGAAGAGCCAGCTAGGATGGGTTCAATAAGGTTCTTCAATGCCCTTCGCACCCAATTGAACACTATAAAGAAAGAACAGAGTAGAGGCTTGATGTATGTGAACTTGACGATCAATGAGAAAGCCATCAAGGCCATGGTGGATATGGGTGCAACCAACACTTTCATCACACCAGAAGAAGCAAAAAGGTGTGGTCTTTAGATTAGTAAAGACTGTGGATGAATGAAGGCAGTCAATTCACCAGCCTTTACGATCAGTGGAAGCTTCAAGAGTGTGACAACCCGATTGGGGCCATGGGAAGGGAAGGTAAACTTTACAGTTTCCCCCATGGATGACTTCGATGTTGTTCTCGGATTGGACTTCATGATGTTGGCTCAGGTCATCCCTATTCCTACCGTTAGCTGCTTGTTGTTCTTAGGGGAACACCCATGTGGTGCCAGCCAACATCTTACCAAAGAGTGGGAAGAAAATGATTTCTGCTTTGCAGTTCAAGAAGGGGTAAAGAGAGGGGAACCCTACTTTGTGGTGGTGCTGATCTACAAAGAAGGGTCAGAAGTAGAACCAATACCTGATGGTGTGGAAAAAGTGTTGGAAGAATTCGAAGAGGTGATGCTAGAGATGTTGCCTAAGGTTCTACCCCTTCAACGAGCAGTGGTGAGCTCCTCCCAAGAGCGAAACCCCCTGCTAGAGCTCCCTACCGCATGGCCCCGATAGAGTTGGCCAAACTAAGAAAGTAGTTAGATGAGCTGCTACAAGTCGGGTTCATCAGACCATCAAAGGCTCTTTTCGGAGCACCAGTGCTATTTCAAAAGAAGCATGATGGAAGTTTGCGATTATGTGTTGACTATAGGGGCCCTGAACAAAGTCACCGTAAGAAACAAATATCCCATTCCCCTTATAGCAGACTTGTTTGATCAATTGAGCTAGGCCAAGTACTTCTCCAAATTGGACCTAAGATCTGGCTACCATCAGGTCAGAATCGTTGAGGGAGATGAGCCAAAGACCACTTGTGTGACACGGTATGGTGCATTTGAATTTCTTGTTATGCCCTTTGGACTGACCAATGCTCCTACCACATTTTGTACATTGATGAATCAGGTGTTCCATGACTACCTAGACAAATTTGTAGTCATCTATTTAGACGATATAGTGGTATTTAACTCCACTTTGGAAGAACATCAAGAGCACCTGCACCAGGTTTCAAAGATTACAGGACCATCAATTATACGTAAAAAGGGAGAAGTGTGCATTTGCTCAGACCCAAATCCATTTTCTTAGTCACATTATCGAACGTGGCCACATTCGAATGGACATGGAAAAGGTTAGGGCCATCAAGGAATGGACAACACCGAAGAACATTAGTGAACTCCGCTTATTTTTGGGACTAGCCAATTATTATAGAAGGTTTGTGGAAGGGTACTTTCGTAAGACCACGGCCCTCACGGAGCTATTGAAGAAGGAGCTTAAATGGTGTTGGACGAGTGAATGCCAAGAGGCCTTTGAGGGATTGAAGGATGCTATTATGAAGGATCCCATCTTAGCTCTCTGTGATATTGAAAAGCCCTTCGAAGTTCAGATGGATGCATCTGATTTTGCTATTAGAGGAGTACTTTTACAACAACATCACCCAGTAGCATTTGAAAGTAGGAAGCTAAGTGAAACTGAAAGGAAATATACAGCCCAAGAAAAAGAACTCCTGGCAGTGGTTCACTGCTTGAGGGCTTGGTGACATTACTTGTTGGGTTCACACTTTGTCGTGAAGACAGACAATACGACTGTTAGCCATTTTCTCACCCAACCAAGGCTTATGGAAAAACAAGCTAGGTGGCAGGAATTTTTAGCGAAATTTGACTTTTGTTTTGAACACACCATTGGAAAGACCAATCAAGTGGCCAATGCATTGAGTAGGTGAGCAGATTTAGCGGCCCATAGAAGAATTGCCCCAATGGCGGCTAGCAGAACCACTATAGACATTCACAAGTTGATTGGAGATAACTTACGGAAGGACCCGCAAGCTTGTGCCATCCTGAAGCTAGTGGAAGAAGAGAAGTCCAAGTACTTCTGGCAAGAAAATAGGGTCTTATAGACCAAGGGGCCTTGAGTGTTTGTGCCAAGAGCAGAAGGTCTGAGACAAAAGCTAATGAGGGAATGTCATGACACACCATGGGCGGGACACCCGGGTTGGCAACGCACTTTGGCATTACTGAAACAGGGATACTATTGGCTTCACATGTGACAAGATGTGATGGACTATACGAAGACTTACCTCATTTGCCAACAAGACAAGGTTGAAAGAAAGAAATCTGCAGGCATGCTTGAACCACTACCAGTACCCACCAGACCGTGGGAAAGCATCTCCCTCAATTTCATTTCGAGCCTACCTAAGGTTGGTGACCTTGGAGCTATTTTGGTGGTGATTGACCGATTCTCTAAATATGCCACATTCATTCCCGCTCACAAGTATTGCACTGCGAAAGACATAGCTGGACTATTGTTCAAACATGTGGTCAAAACTGGGGCCTCCCTCAAAACATTGTTAGCGATCGAGATCCGAGATTCATGGGGTCCTTATGGAGAGAACTTTTCAAGATATTGGGGTCCCAACTCAACATCTCCTCAAGCTATCACCGTCAAACCAATGGTCAAACAGAACGGTTCAACGGATTATTAGAGGAATACTTAAGGCATTTTGTTCAAGCCAATCAGAAAGACTAGCCTTCATTATTAGACATGGCTCAACTCTGCTTTAATTCCAACAAAAGCTCTTCCACCAATAAGAGCCCATTTGAGGTGGTCATCGGACAATTACCAAGGTGACCCCACACTTTCTTGGAACAATATGAAGGAAAAAATCTGAGAGCCTTCAATCTCAGCAAAGAATGGAAGCAAAACACATAGATTGTGCAAGCCTACCTAGAGAAAGCATTAAAGAGGATGAAGAAATGGACAGACAAGGGTCATAGAGCTCAACATTTTCAAGTTGGTGATTTGGTTCTTGTTTGACTAGTTCCTGAACAAGCCAGGTTCTTGAAAAAGAGAGATCGTAGACTGGTGTACAAATATGAAGGTCCAGTAAGGGTCCTTTCCAAGGTGAGGAATGCTTCTTACAAAATTGACCCACCAAAGTGGATGAAGGTGCACCCAATATTTCATGTGAGCAACCTAAAACATTTCCATGCAGATCCTACAAATGCTAGCCGAAGGGAGCCAACTAGAGCCGCCATCACCAAGAAGTCACCCTCAGAGCATCAAGTCAAAGAGATCTTAGCTGATAGGGAAACCAAGATATCTTGAAGACTAGTTCGAGAGTACTTAGTGAAGTGGGAGGGATTAGGACTAGAAGAAACCAGCTGGGAGAGAGAACATGACCTCTAGAGATTTCAAAAGAAGATCGAAGAATTTCAAGCCAGCAAGTCAACGAGGACGTCGATAGAATAGGTGGGGGGAGGATGTCATGAGCCAACCTTGTATAGGGCCACGACTACGACTTAGGTTGCCATGAGCGACCCATGTATAGGGCCATGGCCGAGTAGATCCCTTGTGCTAGGAAAAGTGTCCCCATTTCAAACATTGTAATGGTTACTGGTAGCATAGCTCTAAAATCTCTAAAACTCTTTAGGGGGGTGAGCCGACAGCGTAGTGTTGGGCTGTCTCATCGGTTGCTATACGAGCTTAGGCCACCCACCAAGGGTTGCCCCCTGGCCTTGGTGATGGTGGGAGGTCCCGATGTATGATTCCCGTTTATAATAAAACTTACCTCGATTGAATGTCCCGATTGTTGCCTCGATGTGTTTTTCTTTTTCTCGATTAGAATATGCCTTCTTGTGTGTGTGCTTGAGATTGATCTCGATATATTGTGTCCTATTGTGAATGCTTGGGACTAACCAGGGCTTATGGTTATTTGTTCAGATATCGATCTATTGAAGGTTGACTTGGTTGGGAGTGCCCATTCAAGTGCCATACAGTCTATTGCTTGTTAAGAGAAAGCTTAGTCCGTGACACCTGACTTGTGCATCCTACCCCTCTGGCCGGCTGAGCACCCGTACGCTCATTTCATGGGTTGAGTTAAGCATACAGAGTTCATTTCCAGTCTAAGCATACGGAGTTCATTCCTAGTCTAAGCATACAAAGTTCATTCCCAGTATATGATCAGACCGAACCGAAGGCTGTGGGTGCACATGCTAGGCTTGGGCATGTGCTGGTGCCACATTTTTTTTTCGCCCGGGGCACCGTCAACGAAGCATCGCCGGAGAACCTGACCGACGACATTGGGGTTCCGACGATTGGGGGGCGGGGGGGTGGTGTGCACACATATGTGCGATGGGTGCTGCCACTTGGCCCTTATATTGGCGCCCTATCCCTCATCAAACCTCGAGAACTCACACCCCCTCAAAGAGCATTTGAGATTTTATAGGTTTGCTACCAGTAGCCATTAAAGTGTCTGAAATGGGGATACTTTTTTCAAATGGTCACAAAATCCTGTACACTTCGAGTTTTTGCCTGAATTGTTTTGTGCATGCCAAAAAAAATACAAGGATCACGTCTATCAAGTATGGGGCCAAAATTCCTTCTGAATAAATTTTAAAAAAATCCCGAATCGTAAAAAGTTTCAAAAATTGTGAAAAATAAAAAACAAGTTGTCTTTCCATGAAACTTCACATGAAGGCTTAAGGGACCATTGTATGAATTTACAAGCCATAAAAATGGCACTGGCATGGTAGAAATTTGAAGATGTGCCTAAACCCACCTACCACCCTATCGATCCATGGCTTGCGCATCCTGCCTCTCTGGCCGGCGTAGTGCCCGCCCGCTCACTCGTTTTGTCGGTCGGCTCAGGCATACAGAGATCATTCCCAGTCTAAGATTGAACCATACCGAGGGTTGAGGCAGTAGGATCGGCAGCATGCAGAGGGGACCCGGTCGATCCCCGGCTTGCGCATCCTGCCCTCTGGCCGGCTGAACGCCCGCACGCTCATTTCGTGGGTTGACTTAGGCATACGGAGTTCATTCCCAGTCTAAGCATATGGAGTTCATTCCCAGTGTAAGATCAGACCGGACCGAGGGTTGTAAATGCACATGCTGGGCACGAGCATGTGCTGGTGCCATATTTTTTTTCAATCGGGGCACCATCATAGGAGCATCGCCAGAGAACATAACCGGTGGCATTTGGGTTTCGGTGATTGGGGGGTGCACGCACATGATGTGCAATGGGTGCTGGTACTTGGCCCTTATATTGGCCCCCTATCCCTCATCAAACCTCGAGAACTCACACCCCCTTAAAGAGCATTTGAGATTTTACAGGTTTTCTGCCAGTAGCCATTAAAGTGTCTGAAATGGGGACACTTTTATCAAATGGTCACAAAATCCTGTACACTTCGAGTTTTTAGCTGAATTTTTTTGTGCATGCCAAAAAAAATAGAAGGATCACATCTACCAAGTTTGGGGCCAAAACTCCTTCTGAAAAAATTTTAAAAAAATCCTGAATCGTAAAAAGTTTTGAAAATCGTGAAAAATAGAAAACGAGTCGTCTTGCCATGAAACTTCACATGAAGGCTTAAGGGACCATTGTATGAATTTACAAGCCATAAAAATGGCATTGGCATGGCAAAAATGTGAAGATGTGCCTAAACCCACCTACCACCCTATCGATCCACGGCTTGCACATCCCGACTCTCTGGCCGGCGTAGTGCCCGCCCATCCACTCGTTTCATCGGTTGGCTTAGGCATACGGAGTTCATTCCCAGTCTAAGATTGGATCAAACCAAGGGTTATGGCAGCAAGATCGGTAGCATGCAGGGGGGGACCCGACTGATCCCGGGCCTGCGCATCCTGCCCCTCTAGCTGGCTGAGCGCCCGCATGCTCATTTCATGGGTTGACTTAGGCATACGGAGTTCATTCCCAGTCTAAGCATACGGAGTTCATTCCTAGTGTAAGATTAGACTGGACCAAGGGTTGTGGGTGCACATGCTAGGCTCGGGCATGTTTTGGTGCCGCATTTTTTTTCACCCGGGGCACCATCTCCGAAGCATCGTCGGAGAACCTGACCAGAGGCATTAGGGTTCCAACGATTGGGGGGGCGGGGGGGGGTGTGCGCACATGATGTGTGATGGGTGCTGTTACTTGGCCCTTATATTGGACCCCTATCTCTTATCAAACCTCAAGAACTCACACCCCCGTAAAGAGCATTTGAGATTTTACAGTTTTGCTGCCAGTAGCCATTAAAGTGTCTAAAATGGGGACACTTTTTTCAAATGGTCACATAAACCTGTACACTTCGAGTTTTTAGCTGAATTTCTTTGTGCAAGCCAAAAAAAATACAAGGATCATGTCTACCAAGTTTGGGGCCAAAACTCCTTCTGAAAAATTTTGAAAAAAATCTCGAATCCTAAAAAGTTTTGAAAATCGTGAAAAATAGAAAACGAGTCGTCTTGCCATGAAACTTCACATGAAGGCTTAAGGGACCATTGTATGAATTTACAAGCCATAAAAATGGCATTGGCATGGCAGAAATATGAAGATGTGCCTAAACCCACCTACCACCCTATCGATCCACGACTTGCGCATCCCGCCTCTCTAGCCGACGTAGTGCCCGCCTGCCCGCTTGTTTCGTCGATTGGCTTACGCATACGGAGTTCATTCCCAATCTAAGATCAGACCAGACTGAGGGTTGCAGCCACAAGATCAAAAGCACGTAGGGGGGGACCCGACTGATCCCCGGCTTTCGCATCCTGCCCCTCTGGCCGGCTGAGCACCCGCACGCTCATTTCGTGGGTTGACTTCGGCATACAGAGTTCATTCCTAGTCTAAGCATACGGAGTTCATTCCCAATGTAAGATCGGACCAGACCAAGGGTTATGGGTGCACATGCTGGGCTCGAGCATGTGTTGGTGCCGTATTTTTTTTTCGCCCGGGGGACCTTCGTCGAAGCATCACCAGAGAACCTGACCGGCGGCATTGGGGTTCCGGTGATTGGGGGGGCGGGGGGGGTGTGCGAACATTATGTGTGATGGGTGCTGGTACTTGGCCTTTATATTTGCCCACTATCTCTCATCAAACCTTGAGAACTCACACCCCCTTAAAGAGCATTTGAGATTTTACAGGTTTGCTGCCAGTAGCCATTAAAGTGTCTAAAATGGGGACACTTTTTTCAAATGGTCACAAAATCATGTACCCTTCGAGTTTTTAACTGAATTGTTTTGTGCATGCCAACAAAAATACAAGGATCACGTCTACCAAGTTTGAGGCCAAAACTCCTTCTGAAAAAATTTTAAAAAAATCTCGAACCGTAAAAAGTTTCTAAAATCGAGAAAAATTAAAAACGAGTCATCTTGCCATGAAACTTCACATGAAGGCTTAAGGGACCATTGTATGAATTTACAAGCCATAAAAATGGCATTGGCATGGAAGAAATATGAAGATGTGCCTAAACCCACCTACCACCCAATGATCCACGACTTTCATATCCCGTCTCTCTGGCTAACGTAGTGCCTGCCCGTCCGCTCGTTTAATCGGTTGGCCTAGGCATACTGAGTTCATTCCCAGTCTAAGATCAGATCAGATCGAGGGTTGGCAATAGAATCGACAGCACTCATGGGTGGACTCGATCGATCCCTGGCTTGCACATCCTGCCCCTCTGGTCGGCTGAGCGCCCACACACTCATTTCGTGGGTTGACTTAAGCATACGGAGTTCATTCCCAGTCTAAGCCTATGGAGTTCATTCTCAGTATAAGATCAGACAGGACCGAGGGTTGCGGTTGCACATACTGGGCTCGGGCATGTGCTGGTGCCGCATTTTTTTTTCACTCGAGGCACCATCATCGAAACATCGTCGGAGAACCTGACCGGTGGCATTTGTGTTTGGGCGATTGGAGGGGAATGGGGGGTGTGTGCACATGATGTGTGATGGGTGCTGGTACTTGGCCCTTATACTGGCCCCCTATCCCTCATCAAACCTCGAGAACTCACACCCCCTTAAATTGCATTTGAGATTTTATAGGTTTGCTGCCAGTAGCCATTAAAGTGTCTGAAATGGGGGCACTTTTTTGAAATGGTCACAAAATCCTGTACACTTCAAATTTTTAGCTGAATTGTTTTGTGCATGCCAAGAAAAATACAAGGATCATGTCTACCAAGTGTGGGGAAAAAACTCCTTCTGAAAAAATTTTTAAAAAATCCCGAACCGTAAAAAGTTTCCAAAATCGTGAAAAATTGAAAACGAGTCGTCTTGCCATGAAACTTCACATTAAGGCTTAAGGGACCATTGTATGAATTTACAAGCCATAAAAATGGCATTGGCATGGCAAAAATATGAAGATGTGCCTAAACCCACCTACCACCCAATGATCCGCGGCTTTCGCATCCTGCCTCTCTGGCCAACGTAGTGCCCGTCCGCCTACTCATTTCATCGGTTGGGTTAGGCATACTGAGTTCATTCCCAGTCTAAGAATTGGACCAGATCAAGGGATGCAGCAGCAGGATCGATAGCACTCATGGGGGGACCCGACCGATCCCCGGCTTGCGCATCTTGCCCCTCTGGCCGGCTGAGCGATCACACGCTCGTTTCGTCGATTGACTTAGGCATACGGAGTTCGTTCCCAATCTAAGCCTATGAAGTTCATTCTCAGTATAAGATCGGACAATTCTGAGGGTTGCGGTTGCCAATGCTGGGCTCGGGCATGTGCTGGTGCCACATTTTTTTTTCGCCTGGGGCACATCACCGAAGCATCGTCGGAGAACCTGACTAGCGGCATTTGGGTTCGGGCGATTGGAGGGGACGGGGGGGGTGTGGCAAATGATGTGCGATGGGTGCTGGTACTTGGCCCTTATACTGGCCCCCTATCCCTCATCAAACCTCGAGAACTCACACCCCCTTAAATTGCATTTGAGATTTTATAGGTTTGCTGCCAGTAGCCATTAAAGTGTCTAAAATGGGGACACTTTTTTCAAATGGTCACAAAATCCTGTACACTTCGAGTTTTTAGCTGAATTGTTTTGTGCATGCCAACAAAAATACAAGGATCATGTCTACCAAGTGTGGGGAAAAAACTCCTTTTGAAAAAATTTTAAAAAAATCCCAAACTGTAAAAAGTTTCCAAAATTGTGAAAAATAGAAAACAAGTCATCCTGCCATGAAACTTCACATGAAGGCTTAAGGGACCATTGTATGTATTTACAAGCCATAAAAATGGCATTGGCACAGTAGAAATATGGAGATGTGCCTAAAGCCACCTACCACTCTATCGATCCACGGCTTGCACATCCCGCCTCTCTGGCCGACGTAGTGCCCGCCCGCTCACTCGTTTCATCGGTTGGCTTAGGCATACGGAGTTCATTCCTAGTCTAATATCAGACCAGACTGAGGGTTGTGGCAATAGGATCGGCAGCACGTAGGGGGGGACCCGGTCGATCCCCGGCTTGTGCATCCTACCCCTCTGGCAGGCTGAGCGCCCACACACTCGTTTCGTGGGTTGACTTAGGCATACGGAGTTCATTCCCAGTCTAAGCATAGGAGTTCATTCCCAGTGTAAGATCGGACCGGATTGAGGGTTCTAGGTGCACATGCTAGGCTCAAGTATGTGTTGGTGCCACATTATTTTTTCATCCGGGGCACCATCGCCGGAGCATCGTCGGAAAACCTGATCGACGGCATTGGGGTTTCGACGATTGGGGGGTGTGCACACATGATGTGGGATGGATGCTGGTACTTGGCCATTTTATTGGCCCCCTATCCCTCATCAAACCTCGAGAACTCACACCCCCTTAAAGAGCATTTGAGATTTTACCGGTTTGCTGCCAGTAGCCATTAAAGTGTCTGAAATGGGGACACTTTTTTCAAATGGTCACAAAATCCTGTACACTTCGAGTTTTTAGTTGATTTTTTTTATGCATGCCAACAAAAATACAAGGATCACGTCTACCAAGTTTGGGGCAAAAAATCCTTCTGAAACAATTCTAAAAAATCCCGAACCGTAAAAAGTTTTGAAAATCATGAAAAATAGAAAATGAGTCATCTTGCTATGAAACTTCACATGAAGGCTTAAGGGACCATTGTATGAATTTAAAAACCATAAAAATGGTATTGGCATGGCAAAAATATGAAGATGTACCTAAACCCACCTACTACCCTATCGATCCACGGCTTGCGCATCTCGCCTCTCTGGCCAACGTAGTGCCCGCCCGCCCGCTCATTTCGTCGGTTGGCTTAGGCATACGGAGTTCATTCCCAGTCTAAGATTGGATCAGACCAAGGGTTGCAGTAGCAGGATCGACAGCACGCAGGGGGGGATCTGGCCGATCCCCAGCTTGCGCATCCTGCCCCTCTGGCCGGCTGAGCGCCCGCACGCTCATTTCGTGGGTTGACTTAGGCATACGGAGTTCATTCCCAGTGTAAGATTGGACCGGATTGAGGGTTCTGGGTGCACATGCTGAGCTCGGGCATGTGCTGGTGCCATATTTTCTTTTCACCCGGGGCACCATCGCCGGAGCATCGTCGGAGAACCTGACCGGTGGCATTGGGATTTCGGCGATTGGGGGGGTGTGCGCACATGATGTGTGATGGATGCTGGTACTTGGCCCTTTTATTGGCCCCTATCCCTCATCAAACCTCAAGAACTCACACCCCCTTAAAGAGCATTTGAGATTTTACCGGTTTGCTGCCAGTAGCCATTAAAGAGTCTGAAATGGGGACACTTTTTTCAAATGGTCACAAAATCCTGTACACTTCGAGTTTTTAGCTGAATTTTTTTGTGCATGCCAATAAAAATACAAGGATCACGTCTACTAAGTTAGGGCCAAAACACCTTCTGAAAAAATTTAAAAAAAATCCCGAACCGTAAAAAGTTTTGAAAATTATGAAAAATAGAAAACGAGTTGTCTTGCCATGAAACTTCACATGAAGGCTTAAGGGACCATTGTATGAATTTACAAGCCATAAAAATGGCATTGGCATGGCAGAAATATGAAGATGTGCCTAAACCCACCTACCACCCTATCAATCCACAGCTTACGCATCCCGCCTCTCTGGCCAACGTAATGCTCGCCCGCCTGCTCATTTCCTCGGTTGGCTTAGGCATACGGAGTTCATTCCCAGTCTAAGATTGGACTGGACCGAGGGTTGCAGTAGAAAGATCGACAGCACGTAGGGGGGACCCGATCGATCCTCGGCTTGCGCATCCTACCCCTCTGGCCAGCTGAGCACCCGCACGCTTGTTTCGGGGGTTGACTTAGGCATACGGTGTTCATTCCCAGTCTAAGCATATGGAGTTCACTCCAAGTGTAAGATCGGACTGGATCGAGGGTTGCAGGTGCAAATGCTGGGCTAGTGCATGTGCTGGTGCCATTTTTTTTCGCCCGGGGCACCATCACCGGAGAACCTGGCCGGCGGCATTAGGGTTCTGACGATTGGGGGGCGGTGGGGGTGTGTGAACATGATGTGCAATGGGTGCTGGTACTTGGCCCTATATTGGCCCCCTATACCTCATCAAACCTCGAGAACTCACACCCCTTTAAAGAGCATTTAAGATTTTATAGGTTTGCTGCTAGTAGCCATTAAAGTGTCTGAAATGGGGACACTTTTTTCAAATGGTCACAAAATCTTGTACACTTCGAGTTTTTAGCTGAATTTTTTTGTACATGCCAACAAAAATACAAGGATCATGTCTACCAACTCTGGGGCCGAAAATCCTTCTCAAAAAATTTTAAAAAAATCTTGAACTGTAAAAAGTTTCAAAAATCGTGAAAAATAAAAAACTAGTCGTCTTGCCATGAAACTTCACATGAAGTCTTAAGAGACCATTGTATGAATTTACAAGCCATAAAAATGGCATTGGCACAGTAAAAATATGAAGATATGCCTAAACCCACCTGCCACCCCATCAATCCACGGCTTGCGCATCTCGCCTCTTTAGCTGACGTAGTGCCCGCCCGCCCGCTCGTTTCGTCGGTTGCCTTAGGCATACAGAGTTCATTCCTAGTCTAAGATTAAACTGGACCGAGGGTTGTGGTAATAGGATTAGTAGCATGCAGGGTGGGACCCGACCGATCCCTGGCTTGTGCATCCTGCCCCTCTGGCAGCTTGAGCGCTCGTACGCTCATTTATGGGTTGACTTAGGCATACGAAGTTCATTCCCAGTGTAAGATCGGACCAGACCGAGGGTTGCTAGTGGACAAGCTGGGCCCAGGCATGTGCTGGAGCCGTATTTTTTTTCACCCTGGGCACCATCATCGGAGCATCATCGGAGAACTTGACTGACGGCATTGGGGTTCCAACGATTGGGGGGTGGGGGGGTTGTGTGCACATGATGTGCGATGGGAGCTGGTACTTTGCCCTTATATTGGGCCCCTATCCCTCATCAAACCTTGAGAACCCACACCCCCTTAAATAGCATTTGAGATTTTACAGGTTTGCTACCAGTAGCCATTAAAGTGTCTGAAATGAGGACACTTTTTTCAAATGGTCACAAAATCCTGTACACTTCGAGTTTTTAGCTGAATTTTTTTGTGCATGCCAAAAAAAATACAAGGATCACGTCTACCATGTTTGGGGCCAAAACTCCTTCTGAAAAAATTTTAAAAAAATCTCGAACCGTAAAAAGTTTCAAAAATCGTGAAAAATAGAAAACTGGTCGTCTTGCCATTAAACTTCACATGAAGGCTTAAGGGACCATTGTATGAATTTACAAGCCATAAAACTGGCATTGGCATGGCAGAAATATGAAGATGTGCCTAAACCCACCTACCATTCTATCGATCCACGCCTTGCGCATGGCACCTCTCTGGCAGGCATAGTGCCCGCTCGCCTGCTCGTTTCGTCGGTTGACTTAAGCATACAGAGTTCATTCCCAGTCTAAGATCATACCAGACTGAGGGTTACGGTAGTAGGATCGGCAGCACGTAAGGCGGGACCTAGCTGATCCCCGGCTTACGCATCTTGCCCCTCTAACCAACTGAACGCCCATACACTCGTTTCGTGGGTTGACTTAGGCATACAGAGTTCATTCCTAGTGTAAGATCGGACCAAATTGAGGGTTGCAGGTGCACATGCTGGGCTCAGGCATGTGCTGGTGCGATATTTTTTTTTGCCCGGGGCACCATCGCCAGAGAACCTGACCGACGGCATTGGGGTTCCGACGATTGGAGGGGCGGGGGGTGTGCGCACAGGATGTGAGATGGGTGCTGGTACTTGGCCCTTATATTGGCCCCCTATCCCTTATCAAACCTCAAGAACTCACACCCCCTTAAAGAGCATTTGAGATTTTACAGGTTTGCTGCCAGTAGCCATTAAACTGTTCGAAATGGGGACACTTTGTTCAAATGGCCACAAAATCTTGTACACTTCGAGTTTTTACCTGAATTTTTTTGTGCATGCCAAAAAAATTACAAGGATCACGTCTACCAAGTTTGGGGCCAAAACTCCTTCTTAAAAAGTTTTAAAAAAATCCTGAACCGTAAAAAGTTTCCAAAATTGGGAAAAATAGAAAATGAGTCGTCTTGCCATGAAACCTCACATGAAGGCTTAAGGGACCATTGTATGAATTTACAAGCCATAAAAATGGCATTGGCACAGTAAAAATATGAAGATGTGCCTAAACCCACCAACCACCCTATCGATCCATTGCTTGCGCATCTTGCCTCTCTGGCCGGCATAGTGCCCGCCCGCCCGCTCGTTTCGTCGGTTGCCTTAGGCATACAGAGTTCATTCCTAGTCTAAGATTAAACTGGATCGAGGGTTGCAGCAGTAGGATTAGTAGCACGTAGGGTGGGACCCGACCGATCCCTGGCTTGTGCATCCTGCCCCTCTGGCAGCCTGAGCGCCTATACGCTCATTTTGTGTGTTGACTTAGGCATACGGAGTTCATTCCCAGTGTAAGATCAGACCATACCGAGGGTTGTGGGTGCACATGCTGGGCTCAGGCATGTGCTGGTGCCATATTTTTTTTTGCCCGGGGCACCATCGCCAGAGAACCTGACCGGTGGCATTAGGGTTCCGACGATTGAGGGGGCGGGGGGGTGTACGCACATGATGTGCGATGGGTGCTGGTACTTGGTCCTTATATTGGCCCCCTATCCCTCATCAAACCATGAGAACTCACACCCCCTTAAAGAGCATTTGAGATTTTACAAGTTTGCTTCCAGTAGCCATTAAACTGTTTAAAATAGGGATATTTTGTTCAAATGACCACAAAATCTTGTACACTTCGAGTTTTTAGCTGAATTTTTTTGTGCATGCCAAAAAAATTACAAGGATCACGTCTACCAAGTTTGGGGCCAAAACTGCTTCTAAAAAAGTTTTAAAAAAATCCTGAACCGTAAAAAGTTTCCAAAATCGGGAAAAATAGAAAATGAGTCGTCTTGCCATGAAACGTCACATGAAGGCTTAAGGGACCATTGTATGAATTTACAAGCCATAAAAATGGCATTGGCACAGTAAAAATATGAAGATGTGCCTAAACCCACCAACCACCCTATCGATCCATGGCTTACGCATCTTGCCTCTCTGGCCGGCATAGTGCCCGCCCGCCCGCCCGCTCGTTTCGTCGGTTGCCTTAGGCATAGAGAGTTCATTCCTAGTCTAAGATTAAACTGCATCGAGGGTTGCAGCAGTAGGATTAGTAGCACATAGGGTGGGACCCGACCGATCCCTGGCTTGTGCAACCTGCCTCTCTGGCAGCCTGAGCGCCCATACGCTCATTTTGTGTGTTGACTTAGGCATACGGAGTTCATTCCCAGTGTAAGATCAGACCATATCGAGGGTTGTGGGTGCACATGCTGGGCTCAGGCATGTGCTGGTGCCATATTTTTTTTTGCTCGGGGCACCATCGCCAGAGAACCTGACCGGTGGCATTAGGGTTCCGACGATTGAGGGGGCGGGGGGTGTGCGCACATGATGTGCGATGGGTGCTGGTACTTGGCCCTTATATTGGCCCCCTATCCCTCATCAAACCTTGAGAACTCACAACCCCCTTAAAGAGCATTTGAGGATTTTACAAGTTTGCTTCCAGTAGCCATTAAACTGTTTAAAATAGGGATATTTTGTTCAAATGACCACAAAATTCTGTACACTTCGAGTTTTTAGCTGAATTTTTTGTGTGCATGCCAAAAAATTACAAAGGCACGTCTACCAAGTTTGGGGCCAAAACTGCTTCTAAAAAAGTTTTTAAAAAAATCCTGAACCGTAAAAAGTTTCAAAATCTGAGAAAAATAGAAAATGAGTCGTCTTGCCATGAAACGTCACATGAAGGCTTAAGGGACATTGTATGAATTTACAAGCCATAAAATGCATTGGCACAGTAAAAAATATGAAG
>NW_019168015.1:578301-612092 GCF_002303985.1 Durio zibethinus | reverse complement strand
AGGCACCTTATGGTGCACCGATTCTATTCCAACGCAAGCATGATGGTTGTTGCAGCTGTGCATAGACTACCGAGCCTTGAACAAAGCTGACCATCAGAACAAGTACCCCATCCCACTCTTTATAAACTTGTTCGATCAACTTGGAGCACAAGGTGGTTCACCAAGCTGGATTTGAGGTTAGGCTACTATCAAGTCAGGATCACAGAGGGAGATGAGCCAAAGACAGCATGTGTCACTCAATATGGTTCGTATGAGTTCTTGGTGATGCCTTTCGGACTCACGAATGCCCCAGCAACATTCTGCACCCTTATGAACAAGGTACTTCAGTTATTCCTTGATCGGTTTGTTGTGTTTATTTGGATGACATTGTGATCTATAGCCAGACTTTGGGGAGAGCATGTAGACCACTTGAGACAGGTGTTCGAGTGTTACGGGCGCACAAGCTGTTTGTCAAGAGGAGAAGTGCTCATTCACCAGCAGGAGATTCCCTTCCTAGGCCACATAGTGGAAGGTGCAGGATACGCATGGATGAAGGCAAGATACATGCCATCCTGAAGTGGCAACCGCCAGCCAAGGTCACTGAGTTAAGATCGTTCCTTAGGCGGTTAACTACTACAGGCGCTTCATCAAAGGTCACTCAACAATAGCCATCCATTGACTGACTTGCTCATAGAAGGAGAGCATGAGAGTGGAGCGTAGCGGTGCCAGGAAGCCTTTGATAGGTGAAGTGGGTTTAGGAACATCTTCATATTTCTGCCATGGAAAATGCCATTTTTATGGCTTGTAAATTCATACAGTGGTCCCTTAACCCTTCATGTGAAGTTTCATGGCAAGACAACTCATTTTTATTTTTCACGATTTTTGAAACTTTTTACGGTTTGGGATTTTTTTAAAATTTTTTCAGATGGAGTTTTGGCACAAAACTTGGTAGACGTGATCCTTGTATTTTTTTTGGCTTGCATAAAAAAATTCAGCTTAAAAACTTGAAGTGTACAGGATTTTGTACCATTTGAAAAAGTGTCCCCATTTCAGACACTTTAAAGGCTACTAGCAGCAAACCTATAAAATCTCAAATGCTCTTTAAGGGCGGTGTGAGTTCTTGAGGTTTGATGAGGGATAGGGGGCCAATATAAGGGCCAAGTACCAGCACCCATCGCACATCATGTGCGCACATGACCCCTGCTCCCCCAATCGTCGGAGCCCCAATGCCGCCGGTTAATTTCTCCGACGATGCTCCGGTGATGGTGCCCCGGGTGAAAGAAAATGCACTACCAGCACATGCCCGAGCCCAGCATGTGCACCCATAACCCTCAGTCCAGTCCGATCTTACACTGGGGATGAACTCCATATTGTCTGGGACCCGTTTTCTATTTTTTCATGATTTTTGAAACTTTTTACGGTTTGGGATTTTCTTAAAATTTTTCCAGAAGGAGTTCTAGCCCCAAACTCGGTAGACGTGATCCTTGTATTTTTGTTGGCATGCACAAAAAATTCAGCTAAAAATTGGAAGTGTACAGGGATTTGTGACCATTTGAAAAAAGTGTCCCCATTTCAGACACTTTAATTGGTACTGGCAGTAAACTTGTAAAATCTCAAATGCACTTTAAGGGGATCTGAGTTCTTGAGGTTTGATGAGGGATAGAGGGCCAATATAAGGGCCAAGTACCAGCACCCATCGCACATCATGTGCGCACACCACCCCCACCCCCAATCGCCGGAACCCCAATGCCGCCGGTCAGGTTCTCTGGTGATTCTCCGGCGATGATGCCCCGAGGGAAAAAATGCGACACCAGCACATGCCCGAGCCCAGCATGTGCACCCGCAACCCTCGATCTGGTCTGATCTTACACTGCGAATGAACTCCGTATGGTTAGACTGGGAATGAACTCTGTATGCCTAAGTCAACCCATAAAACGAGCGTGCAGGCGCTCAGTCGGCCAGAGGGGCAAGATGTGCAAGCCGGGGATCTGTCGGGTCCCTCCTGCGTGCTACCAATCCTGCTATCACAACCCTCAGTCCGGTCTGATCTTACACTGAGAATGAACTCCGTATGCCTAAGCCAACCGACGAAACGAGCCCGCCGGCCAGAGAGGCGGGATGCGTAAGCCATGGATCGATAGGGTGGTAGGTGGGTTTAGGCACATCTTCATATTTCTGCCATGCCAATGCCATTTTTATGGCTTGTAAATTCATACAATGGTCCCTTAAGCGTTCATGTGAAGTTTCATGGCAAGACGACTCATTTTCTATTTTTCATGATTTTTGAACTTTCTATGGTTTGGGATTTTTTTAAAATTTTTTCAGAAGGAGTTTTGCCCCAAACTTGGTAGATGTGATCCTTGTATTTTTTTTGGCATGCACAAAAAAATTCACCTAGAAACTCAACGTGTACAGGATTTTGTGACCATTTCAAAAAAGTGTCCCCATTTCAAACACTTTAATGGCTACTGGCAGCAAACCTGTAAAATCTCAAATGCTCTGTAAGGGTGTGAGTTCTCGAGGTTTGATGCAGGATAGGGGGCCAATATAAGGGCCAAGTGCCAGCACCCATCGCACATCATGTGCACACAACTTCGTATGGTCCGGACTCGTTTTCTATTTTCCATGATTTTTGAAACTTTTTACGGTTTGGGATTTTCTTAAAATTTTTTCAAAAGGAGTTCTGGCCCCAAACTTGGTAGACGTGATCCTTGTATTTTTGTTGGCATGCACAAAAAAATTCAGCTAAAAACTGGAAGTGTACAAGATTTTGTGACCATTTGAAAAAAGTGTCCCTATTTTAGACACTTTAATTGCTACTGGCAGTAAACCTATAAAATCTCAAATGCACTTTAAGGGGATCTGAGTTCTCGAGGTTTGATGAGGGATAGAGGGCCAATATAACAGCCAAGTACCCACACCCGTCACACATCATGTGCGCCACACCCCCCTCGCCCCCAATCACCGGAACCCCAATGCCACCGGTCAGGTTCTCTGGCGATTCTCCGACGATGGTGCCCCGAGCGAAAAAAATGAGGCACCAACACATGCCCGAGCCCAGCATGTGCACCCGTAACCCTCGGTTCAGTCTGATCTTACACTGGGAATGAACTCTGTATGCTTAGACTGGGAATAAACTTCGTATGCCTAAGTCAACCCATGAAACGAGCATGCGGGCGCTCAACCGGCCAGAGGGCAGGATGGGCAAGCCGGGGATCGGTCGGGTCCCCCCAGTGTGCTATCGATCCTGCTACCGCAACCCTCAGTCTGGTCCAATCTTAGACTGGGAATGAACTCCGTATGCCTAAGCCAATCGACAAAACGAGGCGAGCGGGCGGGCACTACGCCGGCTAGAAAGATGGGATGTGCAAGCCATGGATCGATAGGGTGGTAGGTGGGTTTAGGCACATCTTCATATTTCTGCCATGACAATGCCATTTTTATGGCTTGTAAATTCATACAATGGTCCGTTAAGCTATTAGACGTGATCCTTGTATATTTTTTGGCTTGCACAAAAAAATTCAGCTAAAAACTCGAAGTGTACAAGATTTTGTGACCATTTGAAAAAAGTGTCCCCATTTTAGACACTTTAATTGCTACTGGCAGGAAACCTGTAAAATCTCAAATGCTCTTTAAGGGGGTATGAGTTCTTGAGGTTTTATCAGGGATAAGGGGCCAATATAAGGGCCAAGTGCCAGCACCCATCGCACATCATGTGGGCACACCCCCCCGTGCCCCCCAAGCGTCGGAACCCCAATACCACTGATTTAGGTTCTCCGGCGATGCTCCGGCATTGGTGCCCCGAGCGAATAAAAAATGCGGCACTAGCACATGCTCAAGCCTAGCATGTGCACCCGCAACCCTCGGTCTGATCTTACACTGGGAATGAACTCCGTATACTTGGATTGGGAATGAACTCCATATGCTTAAGTCAACCCACGAAACCAGCGTGCGGGCGCTCAACCGGCCAGAGGGGAAGGATGCACAAGCCAGGGATCGGGTGGGTCCCCCCTGCGTGCTGCCAATCCTACTGTCGCAACCCTCGGCCTGGTCTGATCTTAGACTAGGAATGAACTCCGTATGCCTAAGCCAAATGACGAAACGAGCGGACGGGCGGGCACTACGCCGTCCAGAGAGGCGGGATGCACAAGCCGTGGATCGATCAGGTGGTAGGTGGGTTTAGGCACATCTTTATATTTCTGCCATGCCAATGCCATTTTTATGGCTTGGAAATTCATACAATGGTCCCTTAAGTCTTCATATGAAGTTTCATGGCAAGATGACTCATTTTCTATTTTTCATGATTTTTAAAACTTTTTACGGTTCGAGATTTTTTTAAAATTTTTTCAGAAGGAGTTTTGGCCCCAAACCTGGTAGACGTGATCCTTGTATTTTTGTTGGCATGCCTAAAAAACTTCAGCCAAAAACTCGAAGTGTACAAGATTTTGTGACCATTTGAAAAAAGTGTCCCCATTTCAGACACTTTAATGGCTACTGGTAGCAAACCTGTAAAATATCAAATGCTCTTTAAGGGGGTGTGAGTTCTCAAGGTTTGATGAGGGATAGGGGGCCAATATAAGGGCCAAGTACCAGCACCCATCGCATATCATATGCGCACACCCTCCCGCCTCCCAATCGCCGGAACCCCAATGCCGTCGATCAGGTTCTCCGGCGTTGCTCCGACGATGGTGCCTCGAGCAAAAAAAAATGCGGCAGCAGCACATGCCCAAGCCTAGCATGTGCACCCACACCCTCGATCCGGTCCGATCTTACACTGGGAATGAACTTCGTATGCCTAAGTCAACGCACGAAACGAGCGTACGGGTGCTCATCGACCAGAGGGGCAGGATGTGCAAGCTGGGGATCGACCGGGTCCCCTCTGCGTGCTACCGATCCTACTATCGTAACCCTCGATCTGGTCTAATCTTAGACTGGGAATGAACTCCGTATGCCTAAGGCAACCGACGAAAAAAGCGAGCGGGTGGGCACTACTCCGGCCAGAGAGGCGGGATGCGCAAGCCGTGGATCGATAGGGTGGTAGGTGGGTTTAGGCACATCTTCATATTTCTACCATGCCATTGCCATTTTTATGGCTTGTAAATTCATACAATGGTCCCTTCAGCCTTCATGTGAAGTTTCATGGCAAGACGACTCGTTTTCTATTTTTCATGATTTTTGAAACTTTTTACGGTTCGAGATTTTTTTAAAATTCTTTCAGAAGGATATTGGCCCCAAACTTGGTAGAAGTGATCCTTGTATTTTTTTTGGCATGCACAAAAAAATTCGGCTAAAAACTCGAAGTGTACAGGATTTTATGACCATTTGAAAAAAGTGTCCCTATTTCAGACACTTTAATGGCTACTGGCAGCAAACCTGTAAAATCTCAAATGCTCTTTAAGGCGGTGTGAGTTCTCGAGGTTTGATGAGGGATAGGGGACCAATATAAGGGCCAAGTACTAGCACCCATCGCACATCATGTGCGCACAACCCCCCTGCCCCCCAATCACCAGAACCCCAATGCCGCCGGTCAGGTTCTCCGGTGATGCTTCGACGATGGTGCCCCGGGCGAAAAAAAATGCGGCACCAGCACATGCCCAAGCCCAGCATGTGCACCTGCAACCCTCAGTCTAGTCTGATCTTACTTAGACTGGGAATGAACTCTGTATGCTTAGACTGGGAATGAACTCCGTATGCCTAAGTCAACCCACGAAATAAGTGTGCGGGCGCTCAGTCGGCCAGAGGGGCATGATGCACAAGCCGAAGATCGATCGGGTCCCCCCTACGTCCTGTCGATCCTGCTACTGCAACTCTCGCTCTGGTCCAATCTTAGACTAGGAATGAACTCTACATGCCTAAGCCAACCGACGAAACGAGCGGTCCGATCCAATCTTACACTAGGAATGAACGCCGTATGCTTAGACTAGGAATGAACTTTGTATGCTTAAGTCAACCCACGAAACAGGAGTGCAAGCACTCAACCAGCTAGAGGGGCAAGATGCACAAGTCGGGGATCGACTGGGTCCTCCCTTGCCTACTGTCGATGCTACTGCCGCAACCCTCGGTCCGGACTGATATTAGATTGGGAATGAACTCCGTATGCCTAAGCCAACTGATGAAATGAGTGGCCGGGCGGGCACTATGCCAGCCAAAGAGGTAAGATGCGCAAGTTGTGGATTGATAGGGTGGTAGGTGGGTTTAGCCACATCTTTATATTTTTGCCATGCCAGTTTCATTTTTATGGCTTGTAAATTCATACAATGGTCCCTTAAGCCTTCATGTGAAGTTTCATGGCAAGATGACTCGTTTTCTATTTTTCATGATTTTTGAAATTTTTTATGGTTCAGGATTTTTTTTAAATTTTTTCAGAAGGAGTTTTGGCCCCAAACTTGGTAGAAGTGATCCTTGTATTTTTGTTGGCATGCAAAAAAAATTCAGCCAAAAACTCGAAGTGTACAGGATTTTGTGACCATGTGAAAAAAGTGTCCCCATTTCAGACACTTTAATGCCGACTAGCAGCAAACCTGTAAAATCTCAAATGCTCTTTAAGGGGGTGTGAGTTCTCGAGGTTTGATGAGGGATAGGGGGCCAATAGAAGGACCAAGTACCAGCACCCATCACACATCATGTGAGCACACCCCCTGCCCCCCCAATCGTCGGAACCCTAATGCCTTCGGTCAGGTTCTTCGACGATGCTCCGATGATGGTGCCCCGAGCGAAAAAAAAATGTGACACTAGTGCATGCCCGAGCCCAGCATGTGCACCCGCAACCCTCGATCCGATCCGATCTTACACTGGGAATGAACTCCGTATGCCTAAGTCAACCCATAAAACGAGCGTGCGGGCGTTCAACCGACCAGAGGAGCAGGATGTGCAAACCGAGGATCGACCGGGTCCCCCCTACATGCTACCGATCCTGCTGTTGCAACCCTCGATCTGGTCCAATCTTAGACTGGGAATGAACTCCGTATGCCTAAGCCAACCAATGAAACGAGCGAACGGGCGGGCACTACGTCGGCCAAAGAGACGGGATGCGCAAGCCGTGCATCGATAGGGTGGTAGGTGGGTTTAGGCACATCTTCATATTTCTACCATGCCAATGCCATTTTTATGGCTTGTAAATTCATACAATGGTCCCTTAAGCCTTCATGTAAAGTTTCATGGCAAGATGACTCATTTTTATATTTTTCATGATTTTCGAAACTTTTTACAGTTCAGGATTTTTTAAAAATTTTTTTAGAAGGAGTTTTGGCCCCAATCTTGGTAGACATGATCCTTGTATTTTTGTTGGCACGCACAAAAAAATTCAGCTAAAAACTCGAAGTGTACAGGATTTTGTGAGCATTTGAAAAAAGTGTCCCCATTTCAAAACTTTAATGGCTACTGGCAGCAAACTGTAAAATCTCAAATGCTCTTTAAGGGGGTGTGAGTTCTGGAGTTTGATGAAGGATAGAGGGCTAATATAAGGGCACAGTACCGCCCCATCGCAGATCATGTGCAAACCACGCCCCCCAAGCTTTGACCCAATGCCGCTAGGTTCTCCGACGATTCCAACTGACTCACGATGTGGGGTGAAAAAAAATAGCGCACCAGCACATGTTGAAGCCCACCATGTGCACCCATAACCTCGGTCACTATCCGATCTTACACTGGAATAACTCCGTATGCTTAGACTGGGATGTTGATTGCCTAAGTCAACCCATGAAACAAGCTGCGGGCACTCAAGCCGACCAGGGCAGGATGCACAAGCCTGGGATCAATCGGGTCCCCATTTGTGTCACACCCTGGGCAAGCGCGCCAGGCGCGTTAGGCAGACTAGCAGGTGAGCCAGAGGTTGAGGCCGCAGACCAAGCATGGTAACGGGTATATCTGCGCAAAGCCTAGCAAATGAGCTCAGAACGCCCACCCGACTTGCAGGCCAGCCCGTGAGACCAAGGCCTGGCATACAAGCTGCCCGCACCACATCCAGAAGGGCCCAAAGTGCTGGACACGCAAGGGAACTTCTGGAAACAAGCAAGAGCATCCTGGCAGATTTGGTTGACCCTGAAAATCAGGAGTTAGCATCCTGATTGATTGTAATCCCATGATTTTAACCTTTATTCTAGGGATATGCCATTAAGTTGTAGCTGGAGCCTCAATTATAAATAGAGGGCTGCTCCACCCTCATTTGTACACCATCAAACACTTTTGTTTTAGTGAATACAAGAGCATTTCCAGAATTCTATCTTCTTATCCTGTTTCTCTTTAACTTGTGTAATTAGCCCTTCCCATTGTTCTAGTGCCCGCACGCTTGTGTTTTAGGCTGACTTAGGCACAAAGGAGGAGATTCCAAGCCTAAGGTCGCACGAATTCTGAGTCTAAGGTCAGAGCCCGTGACAGTTGGTATCAGAGCAAGTTGATTCTACGTGTTTGTGTTGTGCAGGTTTAGATCCGTGATTGGAGGAGATGGCACTAAACGACGGCTAGCCAACAACCAAAGGCCCAGGAGCATGGCCGAGAAAGAGGCAAGAAAGCCATATTCTAAGAGATATCTGGTCTACCATTTGACGGGTAGGTTGGCCAAGGTAGATGTGACCATAGGTGACATGCGGGGAGAAGCTTGAGGAAGTAGCAGACTCACATTGCATGCTAGACTCCATGGGGGAGGAGATCCAAAGTTGAGGGTAGAGCTGCTCTTCAACAAAGGCTTGGACGGTGTTCACCAAAAAGAACCAGACCTTGGAGGCTGAAGTGTGGACCTACGCGATGGCATGGAGGCCATTGCGCCAGTGGATGGAAGAGCTTACCAGTGAGCTCATTACTTGCAAGACTGCCATTGGGAATGACATGTTTGCTGGAGTGTCCAAATCTAGATTGGATGTCCCTAAGCCTAAGGAGTTTAAAGGGACTAGGGCGGCCAAGGAAGTAGACAACTACCTTTGGTGTATGGAGCAGTACTTCCAGGCTATGGGCATGCAAGATGAGGCGATAAAGGTAAGCACCGCTGCTATGTATCTCACTGATGTAGCCTTATTGTGGTGGAGGTGCAGGTGTGATGATGTCAGGCATGGGAGTGCCAAGATTGGAACCTAGGCAAAGTTCTAAAAAGAGTTCAGAGAACAATTTTACCTGGAGTATGCCAGTGATGAGGTGCGGGCAAAGTTGCACAGGTTGAGCCAGTAAGGGGACATAAAGGAGTATGACCAAAAATTCTCTGAACTAATGCTATAGATCTCGGATCTAGGTGAGAAGGATGCATTCTTTGCTTTCATGGATGGGCTGAAGTCGTGGGTAAAGCATGAGTTACAAATGAGAGGAGTTCATGACTTGGTTAAAGCCATGACTACTACCGAGGCCTTGATAGAGTTCAAGCCTCTGAACAAGTTCTAGTCTTCCAAGCCCAAGGGTAAGGGCAGGAATGATATGGACCAGAAGAAGCAGTCTAAGGGAAAGGACCATGATCGGGAGTCCAAGGATGGAGACTGAGACCATTCAACCAAGGATGGCGAAAGAAAGCCACCAGCAGGCAAGTGGAAAGCAAAGGGGGACCGAGAGCCGCTAGCATGCTACCTATGTGGAGGGAGCCACATAGCACGTAATTGCCCGTAGAAGGGCAAGCTGGCTGCTGTAGACAAGGAGTCTGACAAGGAGCCAGAGTTAAGGGTAGCAAAGCTTGGGTCATTGGTGCTCAATGTTGTCCAAAGTAAGGGGAGCCGTAAGCCAAAAGGGTTGATGTTTACGGATCTGATGGTTACGGGTCAGAAGGTGAGCGCACTGGTAGACACAGGTGCCTCACATCTTTTTATTTCAGGAGATGGAGCCTAGAAGCTCGGACTAAAGGTGCAGAAAGGGATTGGTACCATTAAAACGATGAACTCCAAGGAAGTTCCAGCCATTGGAGTAGTACAGGGAGTGGAGTTGCAACTTGGAGACTGGAAAGGCAAGGAGACCATTAAGGTAATACCCCTTGATGACAATGAGTTTGTGATTGGGTTGGATTTCCTTGTTCGGATTAACGCTCTCCTTATGCCTTTTGCCGATTATGTTTGCATCTTGGATGCACGGTGCCAATGCCTAGTGCCATTGAGAAGAGGGTCTGGAGTTGGGTTGCGGGTGGTGTCAGCCATCCAATTTGCCAAGACGATAAGCAGACAAGAAGACACCTTCTTGGTAGCCCTGAAATATGATGAGCCAAGGGAGAAGGAGATCGAGTCACCCTTGGAGGTGCTAAAGGTGCCGAAGACCTTTAGTGATGTGATGCCTACAAAGCTACCTAGTAAGCTACCACCTAAGAGAGAGGTGAACCACAAGATCAAGCTGGTGTTCGAGGCCAAGCCACTAGCTAGAGCCCCTTACCGAATGTCTCTACCAGAGTTGGAGGAGTTAAGGAAGTAGCTCAAGGAGTTAGTTGATGCTGGCTTTATCAGGCCACCGAAGGCACCTTATGGTGCACCGATTCTATTCCAACGCAAGCATGATGGGTTGTTGCAGCTGTGCATAGACTACCGAGCCTTGAACAAGCTGACCATCAAGAACAAGTACCCCATCCCACTCTTTATAAACTTGTTCGATCAACTTGGGAGCACAAGGTGGTTCACCAAGCTGGATTTGAGGTTAGGCTACTATCAAGTCAGGATCACAGAGGGAGATGAGCCAAAGACAGCATGTGTCACTCAATATGGTTCGTATGAGTTCTTGGTGATGCCTTTCGGACTCACGAATGCCCCAGCAACATTCTGCACCCTTATGAACAAGGTACTTCAGTTATTCCTTGATCGGTTTGTTGTGGTTTATTTGGATGACATTGTGATCTATAGCCAGACTTTGGGAGAGCATGTAGACCACTTGAGACAGGTGTTCGAGGTGTTACGGGCGCACAAGCTGTTTGTCAAGAGGGAGAAGTGCTCATTCACCCAGCAGGAGATCCCGTTCCTAGGCCACATAGTGGAAGGTGGCAGGATACGCATGGATGAAGGCAAGATACATGCCATCCTGAAGTGGCAACCGCCAGCCAAGGTCACTGAGTTAAGATCGTTCCTTAGGCTGGTTAACTACTACAGGCGCTTCATCAAAGGTCACTCAACAATAGCCATGCCATTGACTGACTTGCTCAAGAAAGGGAGAGCATGAGAGTGGAGCGTAGGGTGCCAGGAAGCCTTTGATAGGTTGAAGTGGGTTTAGGAACATCTTCATATTTCTGCCATGAAAATGCCATTTTTATGGCTTGTAAATTCATACAGTGGTCCCTTAACCCTTCATGTGAAGTTTCATGGCAAGACAACTCATTTTTTATTTTTCACGATTTTTGAAACTTTTTACGGTTTGGGATTTTTTTTAAAATTTTTTCAGATGGAGTTTTGGCACAAAACTTGGTAGACGTGATCCTTGTATTTTTTTTGGCTTGCATAAAAAAATTCAGCTAAAAACTTGAAGTGTACAGGATTTTGTGACCATTTGAAAAAAGTGTCCCCATTTCAGACACTTTAAAGGCTACTAGCAGCAAACCTATAAAATCTCAAATGCTCTTTAAGGGGGTGTGAGTTCTTGAGGTTTGATGAGGGATAGGGGGCCAATATAAGGGCCAAGTACCAGCACCCATCGCACATCATGTGCGCACATGACCCCTGCTCCCCCAATCGTCGGAGCCCCAATGCCGCCGGTTAATTTCTCCGACGATGCTCCGGTGATGGTGCCCCGGGTGAAAGAAAATGCACTACCAGCACATGCCCGAGCCCAGCATGTGCACCCATAACCCTCAGTCCAGTCCGATCTTACACTGGGGATGAACTCCATATTGTCTGGACCCGTTTTCTATTTTTCATGATTTTTGAAACTTTTTACGGTTTGGGATTTTCTTAAAATTTTTCCAGAAGGAGTTCTAGCCCCAAACTCGGTAGACGTGATCCTTGTATTTTTGTTGGCATGCACAAAAAAATTCAGCTAAAAATTGGAAGTGTACAGGATTTTGTGACCATTTGAAAAAAGTGTCCCCATTTCAGACACTTTAATTGGTACTGGCAGTAAACTTGTAAAATCTCAAATGCACTTTAAGGGGATCTGAGTTCTTGAGGTTTGATGAGGGATAGAGGGCCAATATAAGGGCCAAGTACCAGCACCCATCGCACATCATGTGCGCACACCACCCCCACCCCCAATCGCCGGAACCCCAATGCCGCCGGTCAGGTTCTCTGGTGATTCTCCGGCGATGATGCCCCGAGGGAAAAAAATGCGACACCAGCACATGCCCGAGCCCAGCATGTGCACCCGCAACCCTCGATCTGGTCTGATCTTACACTGCGAATGAACTCCGTATGGTTAGACTGGGAATGAACTCTGTATGCCTAAGTCAACCCATAAAACGAGCGTGCAGGCGCTCAGTCGGCCAGAGGGGCAAGATGTGCAAGCCGGGGATCTGTCGGGTCCCTCCTGCGTGCTACCAATCCTGCTATCACAACCCTCAGTCCGGTCTGATCTTACACTGAGAATGAACTCCGTATGCCTAAGCCAACCGACGAAACGAGCCCGCCGGCCAGAGAGGCGGGATGCGTAAGCCATGGATCGATAGGGTGGTAGGTGGTTTAGGCACATCTTCATATTTCTGCCATGCCAATGCCATTTTTATGGCTTGTAAATTCATACAATGGTCCCTTAAGCGTTCATGTGAAGTTTCATGGCAAGACGACTCATTTTCTATTTTTCATGATTTTTGAACTTTCTATGGTTTGGGATTTTTTTTAAAATTTTTTCAGAAGGAGTTTTGCCCCAAACTTGGTAGATGTGATCCTTGTATTTTTTTGGCATGCACAAAAAAATTCACCTAGAAACTCAACGTGTACAGGATTTTGTGACCATTTCAAAAAAGTGTCCCCATTTCAAACACTTTAATGGACTACTGCGCAGCAAACCTGTAAAATCTCAAATCGCTCTGTAAGGTGTGTGAGTTCTCGAGCGTTGATTGCAGGATAGGGGGCCATATTAAGGCCAAAGTTGCCAGCACCCATCGCACATCATGTGCACACAAACTTCGTATGGTCCGGACTCGTTTTCTATTTTCCATGTTTTGAAACTTTTACGGTTGGCGATTTTACTTAAAATTTTTTTCAAAAGGAGTTCTGGCCCCAAACTTGGTAGACGTGGATTCAACTTTATTTTTGTTGGCATGCACAAAAAATTCAGCTAAAAAACTGTAAGTGTAACAAGATTTTGTGACCATTTGAAAAAAGTGTCCCTATTTTAGACACTTTAATTGCTACTGGCAGTAAACCTATAAAATCTCAAATGCACTTTAAGGGGATCTGAGTTCTCGAGGTTTGATGAGGGATAGAGGGCCAATATAACAGCCAAGTACCCACACCCGTCACACATCATGTGCGCACACCCCCCTCGCCCCCAATCACCGGAACCCCAATGCCACCGGTCAGGTTCTCTGGCGATTCTCCGACGATGGTGCCCCGAGCGAAAAAAATGAGGCACCAACACATGCCCGAGCCCAGCATGTGCACCCGTAACCCTCGGTTCAGTCTGATCTTACACTGGGAATGAACTCTGTATGCTTAGACTGGGAATAAACTTCGTATGCCTAAGTCAACCCATGAAACGAGCGTGCGGGCGCTCAACCGGCCAGAGGGGCAGGATGGGCAAGCCGGGGATCGGTCGGGTCCCCCCAGTGTGCTATCGATCCTGCTACCGCAACCCTCAGTCTGGTCCAATCTTAGACTGGGAATGAACTCCGTATGCCTAAGCTAATCGACAAAACGAGCGAGCGGGCGGGCACTACGCCGGCTAGAAAGATGGGATGTGCAAGCCATGGATCGATAGGGTGGTAGGTGGGTTTAGGCACATCTTCATATTTCTGCCATGACAATGCCATTTTTATGGCTTGTAAATTCATACAATGGTCCGTTAAGCTATTAGACGTGATCCTTGTATATTTTTTGGCTTGCACAAAAAAATTCAGCTAAAAACTCGAAGTGTACAAGATTTTGTGACCATTTGAAAAAAGTGTCCCCATTTTAGACACTTTAATTGCTACTGGCAGGAAACCTGTAAAATCTCAAATGCTCTTTAAGGGGGTATGAGTTCTTGAGGTTTTATCAGGGATAAGGGGCCAATATAAGGGCCAAGTGCCAGCACCCATCGCACATCATGTGCGCACACCCCACCGCCCCCCAATCATCGAAACCCCAATGCCACCGGTTAGGTTCTCCAGCGAAAAAAAATGCGGCACCAGCAAATGCCCGAGCCCAACATGTGCCCCTGCAACCCTCGGTCTGGTCTGATATTACACTAGGAACAAACTTTGTATGCTTAGACTGGGAATGAACTCTGTATGCCTATGTCAACCCACAAAACGAGCGTGCGGGCGCTCAGCCAGCTAGAGGGGCAAGATGCGTAAGCCAGGGATCGGCCGGGTCCCCCCTGCCTACTGCCGATCCTATTGCCACAACCCTCTATCCAGTCTGATCTTAGACTATGAATGAACTCCGTATACCTAAGCCAATCGATTAAACGAGTGAGCGGGCGGGCACTACGCCGATCAGAGAGGCGGGATGCGCAAGCCGTGGATCGATAGGGTGGTAGGTGGGTTTAGGCACATCTTCATATTTCTTCCATGCAAATGCCATTTTTATGGCTTGTAAATTCATACAATGGTCCCTTAAGCCTTCATGTGAAGTTTCATGGCAAGACGACTCGTTTTATATTTTTCATGATTTTTGACACTTTTTATGGTTTGAGATTTTTTTTTTAATTTTTTTAGAAGGAGTTCTGGCACCAAACTTGGTAGACGTGATCCTTGTATTTTTTTTGGCATGCACAAAAAAATTCAGCTAAAAACTCAAAGTGTACAGGATTTTGTGACCATTTGAAAAAAATGTCCCTATTTCAGACACTTTAATGGCTATTGGCAGCAAACCTCTAAAATCTCAAATGCTCTTTAAGGGGGTGTGAGTTCTCGAGGTTTGATGAGGGATAGGGGGCCAATATAAGTGCCAAGTACCAGCACCCATCGCACATCATGTGCGCACACCCCCCCGCCCCTCAATCATCGGAACCCCAATGCCACCGGTCAGATTCTTCGATGATGCTCCGACGATGTTGCCCCGGGTGAAAAGAAATGCAGCACCAACACATGCCCGAGACTAGCATGTGCACCTGCAACCCTCGGTCCAATCCGATCTTACACTAGGTATGAATTCCATATGCTTAGACTGGGAATGAACTCTGTATGATTAAGTCAACCCACGAAACGAACGTGTGATCGCTTAGCCGGCCAGCTGTGCAGGATGCGCAAGCCGGGGATTGGTCAGGTCCCCCTACGTGCTACTGATCCTGCTACCGTAACCCTCAATCTGGTCCAATCTTAGACTGGGAATGAACTCCGTATGCCTAAGCCAAACCAACGAAACGATACGTGGCGGTCGGCTAGAGAGGCGGGATGCGCAAGGCCTGGATCGATAGGTGGTAGGTGGGTTTAGGCACATCTTCATATTTCTGCCACGCCATGCCATTTCCTATGGGCTTGTTAAATCATACAATGGTCCCGTAAGCCTTCATGTGAAGTTCCATGGCAAGACGACTGTTTTTCTAGTTTTCACGATTTTCCAAACTTTTTACGGTTTCGGGATTTTTTAAAAAATTTTCAGAAAGAGGTTTTGGCCGCCAACTTGGGTAGACGTGATCCTTGTATTTTTTTTGGCATGCACACAAAAATTCAGCTAGAAACTCGAAGTGTACAGGATTTTGTGACCATTTGAAAAAAGTGTCCCCATTTCAGACACTTTAATGGCTACTGAAAGCAAACCTGTAAAATCTCAAAGGCTCTTTAAAGGGGTGTGAGTTCTCGAGGTTTGATGAGGGATAAGGGGCTAGTATAAGGGCCAAGTACCAGCACCGATTGCACATCATGTGCGCATACCCCCCGTACCCCCAATCGTCGGAACCCCAATACAGCCGGTCAGGTTCTCCGGTGATGCTCCGGCGATGGTGCCCCGAGTGAAAAAAAAATGTGGCACCAGCACATGCCTGAGCCCAGCATCTGCACCCACAACCCTCGGTCTAATCTAATCTTACACTGGGAATGAACTCCGTATGCTTAGATTGGGAATGAACTTCGTATGCCTAAGTCAACCCACGAAACGAGCGTGCGGGCGCTTAGCATGCCAGAAGGGCAGGATGCGAAAGTCGGGGTTCGGTCGGGTCCCCCCCTACGTGTTGCCGATCTTGCTATCACAACCCTCAGTTTGGTCTGATCTTAGACTGGGAATGAACTCCGTATACCTAAGCCAACTGACGAAACGAGCGGGCAGGCAGGCACTGCACCGGCCAGAGAGGCAGGATGCGTAAGCCGTGGATCGATAGGGTGGCAGGTGTGTTTAGGCACATCTTCATATTGTTGCTATGCCAATGCCATTTTTATGGCTGGTAAATTCATACAATGGTCCCTTAAGCCTTCATGTGAAGTTTCATGGCAAGACGACTCGTTTTTTATTTTTCACTATTTTTGAAACTTTTTGCGGTTCGGGATTTTTTTTAAATTTTTTTCAGATGGAGTTTTGGCCCCAAACATGGTAGACGTGATGCTTTTATTTTTTTTGGCATGCAAAAAACAATTCAACTAAAAACTCGAAGTGTACAGGATTTTGTGACCATTTGAAAAAAGTGTCCCCATTTCAGACACTTTAATTGCTACTGGCAGCAAACCTGTAAAATCTCAAATGCTCTCTAAGGGGGTGTGAGTTCTCAAGGTTTGATAAGGGATAGGGGGCCAATATAAGGGCCAAATACCAGCTCCCATCGCAAATCTTAAGCGGACACCCCCCGCCCCCCAATCACCGGAACCCCAATGCCGCCGGTCAGGTTCTCCGACGATGCTCTGACGATGGTGCACCAAGCGAAAAAAAAATGTGGCACCAGCACATGCCTGATCCCAGTAGGCGCACCCACAACCCACTGTCCGGTCCAATCTTACACTGGGAATGAACTCTGTATGCTTAGACTGGGAATGAACTCCGTTTGCCTAAGTCAACCCATGAAACGAGCGTGTGGGAGCTCAGCCGACCAGAGGGGCAAGATGCACAAGTCGGGGATCAGTTGGTCCCCCCCTGCATGCTACCAATCCTACTACTACAAACCTCGATCTGGTCTGATCTTAGACTGAGAATGAACTTCGTATGCCTAAGCCAACCGATGAAACGAGCGAGCGGGCAGGCACTACGTCGGCCAAAGAGGCGGGATGTGCAAGCCGTGGATCGATAGGGTGGTAGGTGGGTTTAGGCACATCTTCATATTTCTGCCATGCCAATGCCATTTTTATGGCTTGTAAATTCATACAATGGTCCCTTAAGCCTTCATGTGAAGTTTCATGGCCAAATGACTCGTTTTCTATTTTTCATGATTTTTGAAATTTTTACGGTTCGAGATTTTTTAAAATTCCTTCAGAAGGAGTTTTGGCCCCAAACTTGGTAGACGTGATCCTTGTATTTTTTTTGGCATGCACAAAAAAATTCAGCTAAAAACTCGAAGTGTACAGGATTTTGTGACCATTTGAAAAAGGTGTCCCCATTTCAGACACTTTAATGGCTACTGGCAGCAAACTTGTAAAATCTCAAATGCTCTTAAAGGGGGTGTGAGTTCTCGAGGTGTGATGAGAGACAGGGGGCCAATATAAGGGCCAAGTACCAGCACCCATCGCACATCATGTGTGCACAGCACCCCCCGCCCCCCTAATCGTCGGAACTCTAATGTCGTCGGTCAGGTTCTCCGATGATGGTGCCCTGGGCAAAAAAAATGCGGCACCAGCACATGCCCGAGCCCAGCATGTGCACCCGCAACCCACGGTCCGGTCCGATCTTACACTGGGAATGAACTCCTATGCTTAGACTGGGAATGAACTCCGTATGCCTAAGTCAACCCACGAAACGAGCTTACGCGAGCTCAGCCGGCCAGAGAGGCAGGATGCACAAGCCGAGGTTTGGTTGGGTGCCCCCTATGTGCTACCGATCCTGCTACTGTAACCCTCAATCCGGTCTAATCTTACACTGGGAATCAACTCCGTATGCCTAAGCCAACCGACAAAACGGGCGGGCGGGTAGGCACTACACCGGCCATAAAGGCAGGATGCGCAAGCCGTGGATCGATAGGGTGGCAGGTGGGTTTAGGCACATCTTCATATTTTTGCTATGCCAATGCCATTTTTATGGCTTGTAAATTCATACAATGGTCCCTTAAGCCTTCATGTGAAGTTGCATGGCAAGACGACTCGTTTTCTATTTTTCATGATTTTTGAAACTTTTTATGGTTCGGGATTTTTTTAAAATTTTTTCAGAAGGAGTTTTGGCCCCAAACTTGGTAGACGTGATCCTTGTATTTTTTTGGCATGCAAAAAAACAATTCGGCGAAAAACTCGAAGTGTACAGGATTTTGTGACCATTTGAAAAAAGTGTCCCCATTTCAGACACTTTAATGGCTACTGGCAGCAAACCTGTAAAATCTCAAATGCTCTTTAAGGGGGTTGAGTTCTCGAGGTTTGATGAGGGATAGGAGGCCAATATAAGGGCCAAGTACCAGCTCCCATCGCACATCTTGTGCGCAGCCCCCCTCCCCCCCAATCACCGAAACCCCAATGCCGCTGGTCAGGTTTCGCAACGATGCTCCGGCGATGGTGCCCCGGGCGAAAAAAAATAAGACGCCAGCACATGCCCAAGCCTAGCATGTGCACCCATAACCCTCAGCCTGGTATGATCTTACACTGGGAATGAACTCTGTATCCATAGACTGGGAATGAACTCTGTATGCCTAAGTCAACCCACAAAACGAGGGTGCGGGCGCTCAGCCGGCTAGAGGGGTAGGATGCACAAGCTAGGGATCAGCCGGGTCACCCCTACGTGCTGCTGATCCTACTGCCACAACCCTTGGTCTGATCTGATCTTAGACTGGGAATGAACTCCGTATGCCTAAGCCAATGGACAAAACGAGCGGGCGGACGGGCACTACGTCGGCCAGAGAGGCGGGATGCGCAAGCCGTGGATCGATAGGGTGGTAGGTGGGTTTAGGCACATCTTCATATTTCTACCATGCCAATGCCATTTTTATGGCTTGTAAATTCATACAATGGTCCCTTAAGCCTTCATGTGAAGTTGCATGGCAAGACGACTCGTTTTTTATTTTTCATGATTTTTGAAACTTTTTATGGTTCGGGATTTTTTAAAATTTTTTGAAAAGGAGTTTTGGCCCCAAACTTGATAGATGTGATCCTTGTATTTTTGTTGGCATGCACAAAAAAATTCAGCTAAAAACTCGAAGTGTACAGGATTTTGTGACCATTCGAAAAAAGTGTCCCCATTTCAGACACTTTAATGGTTACTGGCAGCAAACCTGTAAAATCTCAAATGCTCTTTAAGGGGGTGTGAGTTCTCGAGGTTTGATGAGGGATAGGGGCCCATTATAAAGGCCAAGTACCAGCACCCATCGCACATCATGTGTGCACCCCCCGCCCCCTATCGTCGGAACCCCAATGCCGTCAGTCAAGTTCTCCGGCGATGCTCAAGCGATGGTGCCCCGAGAGAAAAAAAATGTGGCACCAGCACATGCTCGAGCCCAGCATGTGCACCCGTAACCCTCGCTCTGATCTGATCTTACACTGGGAATGAACTCTGTATGCTTAGACTGGGAATGAACTTCGTATGCCTAAGTCAACCCACGAAATGAGTGTGCGGGTGCTCAGTCGACCAGAGGGGCAAGATGCGTAAGTCAGGGATAGGTCGAGTCTCCCTTGTGTGCTGCCAATCTTGCGGCTGCAACCCACTGTCTGGTCCGATTTTAGACTGGGAATGAACTCCGTATGCCTAAGCCAACCGACGAAACGAGCGGGCGGGCGGGCTTTACGTCGGCCAGAGAGGCAGGATGCGCAAGCCGTGGATCGATAGGTGGTAGGTAGGTTTAGGCACATCTTCATATTTCTACCATGCCAATGCCATTTTTATGGCTTGTAAATTCATACAGTGGTCCCTTAAGCCTTCATGTGAAGTTTCATGGCAAGACGACTCGTTTTTTTATTTTTCATGATTTTTAAAACTTTGTATGGTTTGGGATTTTTTTAAAATTTTTTCAGAAGGAGTTTTGGCCCCAAACTTGGTAGACGTGATCCTTCTATTTTTTCTGTCATACACAAAAAAATTCAGCCAAAAACTCGAAGTGTACAGGATTTTGTGACCATTTGAAAAAGGTGTCCCCATTTAAGACACTTTAATGGCTATTGGCAGCAAACCTGTAAAATCTCAAATGCTCTTTAAAGGGGTGTGAGTTCTCGAGGTTTGATGAGGGATAGGGGGCCAAGATAAGGGCCAAGTACCAGTACCCATCACACATCACGAGCGCACACCCCCCCGCCCCCCAATGCCGAAACCCCAATGCCGTCAGTCAGGTTCTCCGACGATGCTCCGACGATCGTGCCCCAGGCGAAAAAAAATGCGGCACCAGCACATGGTCGAACCCAGCATGTGCACCCGCAACCCTCGGTCTGGCCCGATTCTATACTGGGAATGAACTCCATTTGCTTAGACTAAGAATGAACTCCATATGACTAAGTCAACCCACGGAACGAGCGTGCAGGTGCACAGTCGGCCAGAAGGGCAGGATGCACAAGCCAGGGATCGGTCGGGTCCCCCCCTCGTGCTGCCGATGCTACTGTCACAACCCTCAATCTGATTTGATCTTAGACTGGGAATGAACTCCGTATGCCTAAGCCAACCGATGAAACGAGCGGGCGGGCAGGCACTACGTCGGCCAGAGAGGCGGGATGCGCAAGCCGTGGATCGATAGGGTGGTAGGTGGGTTTAGGCACATCTTCATATTTTTGACATGCCAAAGCCATTTTTATGGCTTGTAAATTCATACAATGGTCCCTTAACCCTTCATGTGAAGTTTCATGGCAAGACAACTCGTTTTCTATTTTTCATGATTTTTGAAACTTTTTACGGTTCGAGATTTTTTTAAAAAGTTTTTAGAAGGAGTTTTGGACCCAAACTTGGTAGACGTGATCCTTGTATTTTTGTTGGCATGCACAAAGAAATTCAGCTAAAAACTCGAAGTGTACAGGATTTTGTGACCATTTGAAAAAAGTGTCCCCATTTCAAACACTTTAATGGCTACTGCCAGCAAACCTGTAAAATCTCAAATGCTCTTTAAGGGCGTGTGAGTTCTCGAGGTTTGATGAGGGATAGGGGGCCAATATAAGGGCCAAGTACCAGCACCCATCACACATCATGTGCGTACACCACCCCCCACCCCCCAATCGCCAGAACCCCAATGCCGTCGGTCAGGTTCTCCGGCGATGCTCCGACGATGGTGCCCCGAGTGAAAAAAAAAATGGCACTGGCACATGCCTAAGCCTAGCATGTGCACTCACAACCCCCGCTCCGGTCCGATCTTACACTGGGAATGAACTCCGTATGCCTAAGTCAACCCACGAAACGAGCGTACGGGCGCTCAGCCAGCCAGAGGGGCAGATGCACAAGCCGTGGATCGATAGGGTGGTTGGTGGGTTTTGGCACATCTTCATATTTCTGCCATGCCAATGCCATTTTTATGGCTTGTAAATTCATACAATGGTCCCTTAAGCCTTCATGCGAAGTTTCATGGCAAGACGACTCGCTTTCTATTTTTCACGATTTTTGAAACTTTTTACGATTCAAGAATTTTTTTAAATTCATTCAGAAGGAGTTTTAGCCCAAACTTGGTAGACATGATCCTTGTATTTTTGTTGGCATGCATAAAAAAATTCAGCTAAAAACTCGAAGTGTATAGGATTTTGTGACCATTTCAAAAAAGTGTCCCCATTTTAGACACTTTAATGGCTACTGGCAGCAAACCTGTAAAATCTCAAATGCTATTTAAAGGGGTGTGAGTTCTCGAGGTTTGATGAGGGATAGGGGGCCATTATAAGGACCAAGTACCAGCACCCATCGCACATCATGTGCGCACCCCCCCGCCCCCCAATTGCGAGAACCACAATGCCGTCGGTCAGGTTCTCCGGCGATGGTGCCGCGGGCGAAAAAAAATATGACACCAGCATATGCCTGAGCCCAAGTTGTGCGCCCGCAACACTCGGTCCAGTCTAATCTTACACTGGGAATGAACTCTGTATGCTTAGACTAGGAATGAAGTCCGTATGCCTAAGTCAACTCACGAACCGAGCGTACGGGCGCTCAGTCGGCCAAAGGGGCAAGATGCGTAAGCCGGGGATCGACCGGGTCCCCTCTGCGTGCTGCCGATCCCGCTGCAGCAACCCTCAATCTGATCCAATCTTAGACTGGGATTGAACTCCGTATGCCTAAGCCAACTGACGAAACGAGCGGGCGGGTGGGCACTACGCCGGCCAAAAAGGCGAAATGCGCAAGCCGTGGATCGATAGGGTGGTAGGTGGGTTTAGGCACATCTTCATATTTCTACCATGCCAATGCCATTTTTATGGCTTGTAAATTCATACAATGGTCCCTTAAGCCTTCATGTGAAGTTTAATGGCAAGACGACTCATTTTCTATTTTTCACGATTTTCAAAACTTTTTACGGTTCGGGATTTTTTTAAAATTTTTTCGGAAGGAGTTTTGGCCCCAAGCTTGGTAGACGTTATCCTTGTATTTTTGTTGGCATGCACAAAAAAATTCAGCTAAAAACTCAAAGTGTATAGGATTTTGTGACCATTTGAAAAAAGTGTCCCCATTTCAAACACTTTAATGGCTACTGCCAGCAAACCTGTAAAATCTCAAATGCTATTTAAGGGGGTGTGAGTTCTCGAGGTTTGATGAGGGATAGGGGGCCAATATAAGGGCCAAGTATTAGCACCCATCACACATCATGTGCGCACACCCCCCCTAATCGTCGGAACCCCAATGCCGCCGGTCAGGTTCTCCGATGATGCTCCGTCAGTGGTGCCTCGAGCAAAAAAAATATGGCACCAGCACATGCCCAAGCCCAGCATGTGCAGCCGTAACCCTCGGTCTAGTCCAATCTTACATTGGGAATGAACTCCGTATGCCTAAGTCAACCCATGAAATGAGCGTGCGGGCGTTCAACCAGCCAGAGGGGCAGGATGTGTAAGTCGGGGATCGGTCGGGTCCCTCCTACGTGCTATCGATCCTGCTACTGCAACCCTCAATCTGGTTTGATCTTAGATTGGGAATGAACTCTGTATGCCTAAGCCAACCGATTAAATGAGCAGTCCGGCCCAATCTTACACTAGGAATGAACTCCGTATGCCTAAGTCAACCCACGAAACGAGCGTGCAGGTGCTTAACCAGCTAGAGGGGTAGGATGCGTAAGCCGAGGAACGGTCGGGTCCCCCCTTGCCTGGGAATGAACTCCGCATGCCTAAGCCAACCGACGAAACGAGCGGACGGGCGGGCACTACGCCGATCAGAGAGACGGGATGCGCAAGCCGTGGATCGATAGGGTGGTAGGTGGGTTTAGGCACATCTTCATATTTATGCCATGCCAATGCCATTTTTATGGCTTGTAAATTCATACAATGGTCCCTTAAGCCTTCATGTGAAGTTTCCTGGCAAGACGACTCGTTTTTTATTTTTCATGATTTTTGAAACTTTTTATGGTCAGGATTTTTTTAAAATTTTTTCAGAAGGAGTTTTGGCCCCAAACTTGGAAGACGTGATCCTTGTATTTTTGTTGGCATGCACAAAGAAATTCAGCTAAAAACTCGAAGTGTATAGGATTTTGTGACCATTTGAAAAAAGTATCCCCATGTTAGACACTTTAATGGCTACTGGTAGCAAACCTGTAAAATCTCAAATGCTCCTTAAGGGGGTGTGAGTTCTCGAGGTTTGATGAGGGATAGGGGGCCAATATAATGGCCAAGTACCATCACCCATCACACATCATGTGCACACACCCCCCGCCCCCCCGATCGCTGGAACCCCAATGCCGTCGATCAGGTTCTCCGGCGATGCTCCAGCGATGGTGCCCCGGGTGAAAAAGCAATGCGGCACCAACACATTCCAAGCCCAGCATGTGCACCCGTAACCCTCAGTCCGGTCCGATCTTACACTGGGAATGAACTCCATATGCTTAGACTGGGAATGAACTCCGTATGCCTAAGTCAACCCACGAAACGAGCGTGCGGGCACTCAGCCGACCAGAGGGGCAGGATGCGCAAGCCCAGGATTGGTAGGGTCCCCATCTGTGTCATACCCTAGGGATATGCCCTTAAGTTGTAGCTAGAGCCTCAACTACAAATAGAGGGCTGCTCCACCCTTATTTGTACACCATCAAACACTTCTGTTTCAGTGAATACAAGAGCATTTCCAGAATTCTATCTTCTTATCCTATTTCTCTTTAACTTGCGTAATCAGCCCTTCCCATTGTTCTAGTGCCCACACACTTGTGTTTTAGGCTGACTTAGGCATAAAGGAGGAGTTTTCAAGCCTAAGGCTGTACGGATTCTGAGTCTAAGGTCAGAGCCCGTGACAGTTGGTATCAGAGCAAGTTCGATTCTGCGTGTTTGTGTTATGCAAGTTAGATCGTGAATGAGAAGATGGCATCCCAAAGCGACGTTGCTAGCCAACAACCAGAGGCCCAGGAGCATGGCTGGGTAAGAGGCAAGAAAGCCAGTTCTAGAGATATCTGGTCTACCATGGACGGTAGGCTGGCCAAGGTGGAGGTGACTGTAGGTGACATGGGGGACAAGCTTGAGGAAGTAGAGACTCACATTGCATCGCTAGACTCCATGGGGGAGGAGATCCAAAGTGAGCTAGCAGCTGCTCTCAACAATGGCCTGGATGCGATCACCCAAAGACATGACTCCTGGAGGCGGAAGTTCTGACTTTGCGAGATGGTGGGGCCATGGAGGCCCATGCCAGCCATGCATGGAGGCCATGCGCCAGCGGATGGAGGAGCTTACCAGTGAGCTCGTTACTTGCAAGACTGCCATTGGGAATGGCATGTTAAGCCTAAGGAGTTTAAGGGGACTAGGGCGGCCAAGGAAGTAGACAATTACCTTTGGGGTATGGAGCAGTACTTCCAGGCCATGGGCATGCAAGACGAGGCGATAAAGGTAAGCACCGCTGCTATGTATCTCACTGATGTAGCCTTATTGTGGTGGAGGCGCAGGTGTGATGATGTCAGGCGTGGAACGCCAAGATTGGAACCTGGGCAGAGTTCCAAAAAGAGTTCAGAGAACAATTTTACCCGGAGTATGCCGATGATGAGGCACGGGCAAAGTTGCGCAGGTTGAGCCAGCAAGGGAACATAAGAGAGTATGTTCAAAAATTCTCTGAACTGATGCTACAGATCTCGGATCTAGGCGAGAAGGACGCATTCTTTGCTGTCATGGATGGGCTGAAGCCGTGGTGAAGCATGAGCTACAAAGGAGGGGAGTTCATGACTTGGCTAAAGCCATGACCACTGCCGAGGCGTTGATAGAGTTCAAGCCTCTGAACAAGTTCGAGTTCTACCAAGCCCAAGGGTAAGGGCAGGACGATAGGGACCGGAAGAAGCAGTCCAATGGGAAGGACCGTGACCGGGAGTCCAAGGATGGAGACCGAGACCGTTCAACCAAGGATGGCGAGAGGAAGCCATCAGCAGGCAAGTGGAAAGCAAAGGGGGACCGAGAACCACTAGCATGTTACCTATGTGGAGGGAGCCACATAGCACGCAATTGCCCGCAGAAGGGCAAGCTGGCTGCTGTAGACAGGGAGTCTGACGAGGAGCCAGAGTCAGGGGCAGCAAAGCTTGGGTCGTTGGTGCTCAATGCTGTCCAGAGTAAGGGGAGCCGCAAGCCAAAGGGCTTGATGTTTGCGGATCTGATGGTTGCGGGTCAGAAGGTGAGCGCACTGGTGGACACAGGTGCCTCCACATCTTTTTATTTCAGGTGATGAGCCCGGAAGCTCGGACTAAAGTTGCCAGAAAGGGACTGGATACCATTAAGACGGTGAACTCCAAGGAAGTTCCAGCCATTGGAGTAGCACGGGCGAGTGCGAGTTGCACTTGCGAGATTGGAAAGGCAAGGAGACCATTGAGGGATAATACCCCTTGACGACTATGAGTTTGTGATTGGGTTGGATTTCCTTGTTCGGATTAACGCCCTCCTTGTGCCTTTTGCCGATTGTGTTTGCATCTTGGATGCACGGTGCCAATGCCTAGTACCATTGAGAAGAGGGTCTGGAGTTGGGTCACGGGTGGGTGTCAGCCATCCAATTTGCCAAGGCGGTAAGCAGACAAGAAGACACCTTCTTGCAGCCCTGAATATGATGAACCAAGGAGAAGGAGACCGAGTCACCCTTGGAGGTGCTAAAGGTGCTGAAGACCTTTAGTGATGTGATGCCCGCAAAGCTGCCTAGCAAGCTACCACCTAAGAGGGAGGTGGACCACAAGATCGAGCTGGTGTCCGAGGCCAAGCCACCAGCCAGAGCCCCTTACCGAATGTCTCCACCAGAGTTGGAGGAGTTGAGGAAGCAGCTCAAGGAGTTAGTTGATGCTGGCTTCATCAGGCCATCGAAAGCACCCTATGGTGCACCGGTTCTATTCCAGCGCAAGCATGATGGGTCGTTGCGGCTGTGCATAGACTACCGGGCTTTGAACAAGCTGACCATCAAGAACAAGTACCCCATCCCACTCATTGCGGACTTGTTCGATCAACTTGGGAGCGCAAGGTGGTTCACCAAGCTGGATTTGAGGTCAGGCTATTATCAAGTCAGGATCGCGGAGGGAGATGAGCAAAAGACAGCATGTGTCACGCGGTATGGTTCGTATGAGTTCTTGGTGATGCCTTTCGGACTCACGAATGCCCCAGCAACATTCTGCACCCTTATGAACAAGGTACTTCAGTCATTCCTTGATCGGTTTGTTGTGGTTTATTTGGATGACATTGTGATCTACAGCCAGACTTTGGGAGAGCATGTAGACCACTTGAGACAGGTGTTCGAGGTGTTGCGGGCGCACAAGCTGTTTGTCAAGAGGGAGAAGTGCTCATTCGCCCAGCAGGAGATCCCATTCCTAGGCCACATAGTGGGAGGTGGCAGGATACGCATGGATGAAGGCAAGATAGATGCCATCCTGGAGTGGCAACCGCCAGCCAAGGTCACTGAGTTGAGATCGTTCCTTGGGCTGGTTAACTACTACAGGCGCTTCATCAAGGGTCACTCAGCAATAGCCACGCCATTGACTGACTTGCTCAAGAAAGGGAGAGCATGGGAGTGGAGCGCAGGGTGCCAGGAAGCCTTTGACAGGTTGAAGCGGGCTGTGACCGAGGAGCCAGTCTTGGCCTTGCCAGACCATGCCAAACCGTATGAGGTGCATACGGATGCATCAGACTTTGCCATAGGGGGCGTGTTGATGCAAGAGGGACGTCCAGTCGCGTTTGAGAGCAGGAAGCTGAACGAGACTGAACGCAAGTACACGGTCCAAGAGAAGGAGATGACTGCAGTGGTGCACTGCTTGCGCACTTGGCGCCATTACCTGTTGGGGTCGAGGTTCGTGGTGAGGACGGACAATGTGGCAACCAGCTACTTCCAGACGCAGAAGAAGCTGTCCCCCAAGCAGGCGAGATGGCAAGATTTTCTTGCGGAATTTGATTTTCAGATGGAGTACAAGCCGGGGCGGGCGAACCTAGTGGCAGACGCCCTGAGCAGAAAGGCTAACCTTGCTGCCATTAGCCAACCAGAGGGGTCACTGGTGCCGCGCATCAAGGAGGGACTTGCGCATGATCCTACAGCCAAGGCTTTGATGGAGTACGCCCAGCAAGGTAAGACTAGGCGGTTTTGGTTGCAGGATGGGTTGCTGTACACCAGGGGCAGTAGACTGTTTGTGCCGCAGCACGGGAAGCTCCGCAAGGAAGTTTTGCAAGAGTGTCATGATTCAAGGTGGGCTGGACACCCAGGAGTGAGCCGCACCTTGGCGCTGATCGAGGACCGGTACTACTGGCCGCACATGAGGGACGATGTGGAGGCCTATGTGAAGACTTGTCTTGTGTGCCAACAGGACAAGGTGGAGCTCAAGAAACCAGGGGGTCTCTTGGAGCCATTGCCAGTGCCAGAGCGACCATGGGAGAGTGTTTCTCTGGACTTTATAGTCGGTCTACCCAAGACAGAGGGGTTTGGAAGCATCATGGTAGTGGTGGACAGGTTTTCCAAATATGGAATCTTCATTCCAGCAACCAAGGAGTGCCCAGCCGAGGAGGCAGCTCGATTGTTCCTGAAGAACATGGTGAAGTACTGGGGAGTGCCGAGGACCATTGTTAGTGATCGGGACGGGCGTTTCATGGGCAAGTTCTGGACTGAGTTGTTCAAGCTATTGGGTTCAGACTTGAACTTTTCCACCAACATGCCTCCGCAGACCAATGGGCAGACAGAACAAGTGAATGTGTCACGCCCTTGATGGGCGCGCCAGGCACATCAGGCAGACCAGCAGGCGAGCCAGAGCTGAGGCCCGCAGACCAGGCGTGCTGGCGGGTATCAGTGCGCAAAGCCTATCAAACGAGCTCAAACGCCCGCCCATCTTGCAGGCCAACTCATGAGACCAAGGCCTGGCATTTGCTGCCCGCACCACATCCAGAAGGGCCCGAGGTGCTGGATACGCAAGGGAAGCTTCTGGAACCAGGCAGGATCAGCATCAGCATCCTGGCAGATTTGGTTGACCCTGAAAATCAGGAACCAGCATCTTGATTAAATGTAATCCCATGATTGTAGCCTTTATTTTAGGGATTTGCCATTAAGTTGTAGCTGGAGCCTCAACTATAAATAGAGGGCTGCTCCACCCTCATTTGTACACCATCAAACACTTCTGTTTCAGTGAATACAAGAGCATTTCCAGAATTCTGTTTTTCTGTCCTGTTTCTCTTTAACTTGCGTAATCAGCCCTTCCCTTTGTTCTAGTGCCCGCACGCTTGTGTTTTAGGCTGACTTAGGCATCAAGGACGAGATTCCAAGCCTAAGGCCGCACGGATTCTGAGTCTAAGGTCGGAGCCCGTGACAGTTGGTATCAGAGCAAGTTCGATTCTGCGTGTTTGTGTTGTGCAGGTTAGATCGTGATTGAGGAGATGGCATCCCAAAGCGACGTTGCTAGCCAACAACCAGAGGCCCAGGAGCATGGGCGAGGAAGAGGCAAGAAAGCTGGTTCTAGAGATATCTGGTCTACCATGGACGGTAGGCTGGCCAAGGTGGAGGTGACCATAGGCGACATGGGGGAGAAGCTGGAGGAAGTAGAAACTCACATTGCATCGCTAGACTCCATGGGGGAGGAGATCCAAAGTGAGCTAGCAGCTGCTCTCAACAATGGCCTGGATGAGATCACCCGAAAGAATGAATCCTTGGAGGCGGAAGTTCTGACTTTGCGAGATGGCATGGAGGCCATGCGCAAATGGCATGGAGGCCATGCGCCAGCGGATGGAGGAGCTTACCAGTGAGCTCGTTACTTGCAAGACTGCCATTGGGAATGGCATGTTTGCTGGAGTGTCCAGATCCAGATTGGATGTCCCCAAGCCTAAGGAGTTCAAGGGGACTAGGGCGGCCAAAGAAGTAGACAACTACCTTTGGGGTATGGAGCAGTACTTCCAGGCCATGGGCATGCAAGACGAGGCGATAAAGGTAAGCACCGCTGCTATGTATCTCACTGATGTAGCCTTATTGTGGTGGAGGCGCAGGTGTGATGATGTCAGGCGTGGGAACGCCAAGATTGGAACCTGGGCAGAGTTCCAAAAAGAGTTCAGAGAACAATTTTACCCGGAGTATGCCGATGATGAGGCACGGGCAAAGTTGCGCAGGTTGAGCCAGCAAGGGAACATAAGAGAGTATGTTCAAAAATTCTCTGAACTGATGCTACAGATCTCGGATCTAGGCGAGAAGGACGCATTCTTTGCTTTCATGGATGGGCTGAAGCCGTGGGTGAAGCATGAGCTACAAAGGAGGGGAGTTCATGACTTGGCTAAAGCCATGACCACTGCCGAGGCGTTGATAGAGTTCAAGCCTCTGAACAAGTTCGAGTCTACCAAGCCCAAGGGTAAGGGCAGGGACGATAGGGACCGGAAGAAGCAGTCCAATGGGAAGGACCGTGACCGGGAGTCCAAGGATGGAGACCGAGACCGTTCAACCAAGGATGGCGAGAGGAAGCCATCAGCAGGCAAGTGGAAAGCAAAGGGGGACCGAGAGCCACTAGCATGCTACCTATGTGGAGGGAGCCACATAGCGCGCAATTGCCCGCAGAAGGGCAAGCTGGCTGCTGTAGACAGGGAGTCTGACGAGGAGCCAGAGTCAGGGGCAGCAAAGCTTGGGTCGTTGGTGCTCAATGCTGTCCAGAGTAAGGGGAGCCGCAAGCCAAAGGGCTTGATGTTTGCGGATCTGATGGTTGCGGGTCAGAAGGTGAGCGCACTGGTGGACACAGGTGCCTCACATCTTTTTATTTCAGGTGATGGAGCCCGGAAGCTCGGACTGAAGGTGCAGAAAGGGACTGGTACCATTAAGACGGTGAACTCCAAGGAAGTTCCAGCCATTGGAGTAGCACGGGGAGTGGAGTTGCAGCTTGGAGATTGGAAAGGCAAGGAGACCATTGAGGTAATACCCCTTGACGACTATGAGTTTGTGATTGGGTTGGATTTCCTTGTTCGGATTAACGCCCTCCTTGTGCCTTTTGCCGATTGTGTTTGCATCTTGGATGCACGGTGCCAATGCCTAGTACCATTGAGGAGAGGGTCTGGAGTTGGGTCACGGGTGGTGTCAGCCATCCAATTTGCCAAGGCGGTAAGCAGACAAGAAGACACCTTCTTGGCAGCCCTGAAATATGATGAGCCAAGGGAGAAGGAGACCGAGTCACCCTTGGAGGTGCTAAAGGTGCTGAAGACCTTTAGTGATGTGATGCCCGCAAAGCTGCCTAGCAAGCTACCACCTAAGAGGGAGGTGGACCACAAGATCGAGCTGGTGTCCGAGGCCAAGCCACCAGCCAGAGCCCCTTACCGAATGTCTCCACCAGAGTTGGAGGAGTTGAGGAAGCAGCTCAAGGAGTTAGTTGATGCTGGCTTCATCAGGCCATCGAAAGCACCCTATGGTGCACCGGTTCTATTCCAGCGCAAGCATGATGGGTCGTTGCGGCTGTGCATAGACTACCGGGCTTTGAACAAGCTGACCATCAAGAACAAGTACCCCATCCCACTCATTGCGGACTTGTTCGATCAACTTGGGAGCGCAAGGTGGTTCACCAAGCTGGATTTGAGGTCAGGCTATTATCAAGTCAGGATCGCGGAGGGAGATGAGCAAAAGACAGCATGTGTCACTCGGTATGGTTCGTATGAGTTCTTGGTGATGCCTTTCGGACTCACGAATGCCCCAGCAACATTCTGCACCCTTATGAACAAGGTACTTCAGTCATTCCTTGATCGGTTTGTTGTGGTTTATTTGGATGACATTGTGATCTACAGCCAGACTTTGGGAGAGCATGTAGACCACTTGAGACAGGTGTTCGAGGTGTTGCGGGCGCACAAGCTGTTTGTCAAGAGGGAGAAGTGCTCATTCGCCCAGCAGGAGATCCCATTCCTTGGCCACATAGTGGGAGGTGGCAGGATACGCATGGATGAAGGCAAGATAGACGCCATCCTGGAGTGGCAACCGCCAGCCAAGGTCACTGAGTTGAGATCGTTCCTTGGGCTGGTTAACTACTACAGGCGCTTCATCAAGGGTCACTCAGCAATAGCCACGCCATTGACTGACTTGCTCAAGAAAGGGAGAGCATGGGAGTGGAGCGCAGGGTGCCAGGAAGCCTTTGACAGGTTGAAGCGGGCTGTGACCGAGGAGCCAGTCTTGGCCTTGCCAGACCATGCCAAACCGTATGAGGTGCATACGGATGCATCAGACTTTGCCATAGGGGGCGTGTTGATGCAAGAGGGACGTCCAGTCGCGTTTGAGAGCAGGAAGCTGAACGAGACTGAACGCAAGTACACGGTCCAAGAGAAGGAGATGACTGCAGTGGTGCACTGCTTGCGCACTTGGCGCCATTACCTGTTGGGGTCGAGGTTCGTGGTGAGGACGGACAATGTGGCAACCAGCTACTTCCAGACGCAGAAGAAGCTGTCCCCCAAGCAGGCGAGATGGCAAGATTTTCTTGCGGAATTTGATTTTCAGATGGAGTACAAGCCGGGGCGGGCGAACCTAGTGGCAGACGCCCTGAGCAGAAAGGCTAACCTTGCTGCCATTAGCCAACCAGAGGGGTCACTGGTGCCGCGCATCAAGGAGGGACTTGCGCATGATCCTACAGCCAAGGCTTTGATGGAGTACGCCCAGCAAGGTAAGACTAGGCGGTTTTGGTTGCAGGATGGGTTGCTGTACACCAGGGGCAGTAGACTGTTTGTGCCGCAGCACGGGAAGCTCCGCAAGGAAGTTTTGCAAGAGTGTCATGATTCAAGGTGGGCTGGACACCCAGGAGTGAGCCGCACCTTGGCGCTGATCGAGGACCGGTACTACTGGCCGCACATGAGGGACGATGTGGAGGCCTATGTGAAGACTTGTCTTGTGTGCCAACAGGACAAGGTGGAGCTCAAGAAACCAGGGGTCTCTTGGAGCCATTGCCAGTGCCAGAGCGACCATGGGAGAGTGTTTCTCTGGACTTTATAGTCGGTCTACCCAAGACAGAGGGGTTTGGAAGCATCATGGTAGTGGTGGACAGGTTTTCCAAATATGGAATCTTCATTCCAGCAACCAAGGAGTGCCCAGCCGAGGAGGCAGCTCGATTGTTCCTGAAGAACATGGTGAAGTACTGGGGAGTGCCGAGGACCATTGTTAGTGATCGGGACGGGCGTTTCACGGGCAGGTTCTGGACTGAGTTGTTCAAGCTGTTGGGGTCAGACTTGAACTTTTCCACCAGCATGCATCCGCAGACCGATGGGCAGACAGAACGTGTGAATGGACTACTGGAGGTCTACCTCAGGCACTATGTGAGTGCCACACAAAGGGACTGGCCAAAGCTACTGGATATTGCGCAGTTTTCCTACAACTTGCAAAGGAGCGAGGCAACGAACCAGAGCCCATTTGAGGTTGTGACAGGGCAACAACCACTAACACCCGGTTCGATTGCTGCAGGTTATACAGGGCCGAATCCAGCAGCATACAAGTTTGCCAAGGCATGGCAGGAGCAAGCTGACTTGGCCAGAGTTTGTCTACACAAGGCGGCCAAGAGGTCGAAGAAGTGGGCAGACCAGAAGAGGCGGGATGTGCAGTTCCAGGTTGGAGACTTGGTGTTGGTGAAGCTGCATCCCATTGTGCGCCACAGGGGGCTGCACAAAGGCCTAGTCCGGAGGTATGAGGGACCTTTCCGAGTAGTCAAGAGAGTAGGCAAGGTTGCCTACAAGCTGGATATGCCACCCAAGCGAGGGTACACCCGGTGTTCCATGTGAGCATGCTCAAGCCGTTCCATGAGGATGAGGGAGATCCAGGACGGGCAGAGTCAAAGCGTGCACCGTTGGGAGCAAGGGCCTCATATGAGAAGGAGGTCCACAGCATTATGGCTGACCGGGAAGTGAGACGGAAGAACTATCAACAAGACATGAGTACTTGGTGCGCTGGAAGGGACTTCCAGACAGTGAGGCGAGCTGGGAACCAGCAGAGGACTTATGGCAGTTCGGGGACCAGATCAGGCAGTACCATGCAGAAGACGCAACGAGGGCGTTGCGCAATCAGGTGGGGAGAATGTCACGCCCTGGGCGGGCGCGCCAGGCACATCAGCCAGGACCAGCAGGCGAGAAGGCAGGGGGCAGCTTAAAGGGCCCCGCAGACCAGTGCGTGGCTGGCGGGTATCAGTGGCGCAAGCCTAGTCAAGCGAGCTCCCAAGACGCACCCGCCCATCTTGCA